>JAPXFY010002614.1:20000-26167 GCA_030674185.1 Monoplex corrugatus
AATATGGAGAGTACCACCACCTCGTCCAAGAACTGCATTTTCATCCTGCAAAATTCCAGCAATATTTTCGAATGACTGAGGAGCGATTTGACTACATTTTGGAATTAATTCGAGATGACATTTGCAAACAAGATACTAATTGGAAGAAGGCCATCACCCCAAGAGAACGACTGGCCATTTGTTTGAGGTAAGTAAAGTTTTAGTGTTTTCCCTATACCAAGTTAATTTTGGATCTGCAATGTTTATATTTGAGTGGGAAATACTGTAGCAGACACACATTGACAAGGATGGAAAAATAATTTTTAAGACTTTCAAAAGTGGAGTATAGATAGAAACCTGTAAGTGGGCTACCTCCATCATGAAAGAAGGAGGAGAAGAAGAAGAAGAAGAAGAAGAAGAAGAAGAAACAAAAGGTTCAAACTATATTGATCCATCCGTGTAAAATTATGATTAAAAGATTGTAATTATACAATGCATTCGTTAACTAAAATAATACTTGAATAGCATTTCAAACATTTATTATGTATGCGTGTGTTCAGTGCAGTAAATCGTTATAACAGGTTTGAGTGAAAAAGAACCATTTGTAAAAAGAATCATAATTATTGTACTATCGATTATTTATCGATTCAAATGTCCAAAATGAAAATAATTAGTTTGTTCCATCGAATCTTGTGATTAAAACAGTTCAAAATGAAGAAAATAATAATTTCTTTCCCATCGAATCTTTATGAAAACAGTTCAAATGTTCAAAATTAGCATAAACACTGTTGTGTGTTTCTCATTTTGTTTAGCAATATTTTCCTAAATCAAGAACTTGCCATCTGCAAATTAAAATTCTAATAACTCAAAGAACCAAAGACACCCTTGTGGTCATCACGATCACTGAGAGTCCAAAAACTGGGTGTATGACTGGAAGCCCTGAAAGGTTGATTCCAAGTTGCTGCTGACAGTGTGTTGGCTGCCCATTGGCTGCATGTCAGGCGCAGGAGATGTCATCAAACGGGTGGATGTCAAATTCGGACGTTCCCTCATGGACTGCATGTCAAATGGTGTCGTCATTTGAGGGAAGCAGCACTGCATTTCCGCTTCATGTACGATGCTATGTATTTTGAACTTGACCTCGGCCCGTTTACGTGCAGGTAGCTTTCTGATTGTTCCGGCCATTGACTGAAGGAATAAATCCACATCATCTTGCTTTTCCTCTGTTTTCTCAGGAGTACGTGACTTCTTCTTCAAATACCGACATAAGGTGGCGTCCAAATCATCCTGAGTGCGCTTTTGTTTTCGCTTGGACGTGGACTGACTTGAGGAGGCAACACTGGTGTTCAATGGTGTAACTGGACGATCCTGTCGTGGCTGGAAGTCAGATATTTGACTTGCATCATCTTCTTCGTCAGTGAAGTTGTCTGGTTGCAATGGGTCCTCATCTGATCCCTCTGCCAAGTTGCTGCTGGTGGGTCTGTCACCCAAGTAGGGGGTTAGAAAGGACAGAGCTTTTGCGTACTTGTATTCCTTCACTGATTTAGCTGCATCCCCGCTCTGACATTTCAGCTTCCTTCGATATTTACAAAAGCCATCACGCACATTCTTCCAACGAGTTTCCACTTCTTTACCTGAAACAGAAATGCAGATCTCTATTAATTTTTTTATTTTTGCTTTCAGGTTCTTGACAACGGGGGATTCCTACCATACCATAGCATCGAGTTACCGTGTGGGGGTTGCCACAGTGGCGACAATCGTACGTGAAGTATGCGAGGCGATTTGGGTTCAACTACAACCAATTCATCTACCTCAGCCAACTGAAGAAATGTGGCGGCAAACTGAAAGTGGATTTCGTGAAAGATGGCAGTTCCCAAACTGCATTGGTGCTTTAGATGGAAAGCACGTATTGATTCAGGCGCCTCCCTGTTCAGGAAGTAAATACTTCAATTACAAAAAATCTTTCTCAATCGTTCTTCTGGCCCTCGTTGATTATCGGTATTGCTTTACATTTGTGGATATTGGTTCATACGGGTCAAACAGTGATTCTGGCATTTTCAAAAACACTGCATTGTTTCGAAAGATGGAAAACAAAACGCTTGCTATACCGGATGACAAACCATTGATCGTGGATGATCAACCCTGTCCTCATGTAATAGTAGGAGATGGTTTCCCGCTCATGACCAATTTGATGCGCCCGTATCCAGGTTCTGATCTGAATGATGCAAAGCGGATATATAATTACATATTATCGCGAGCAAGGAGAATCTCCGAAAACGCGTTTGGCATACTGGCAAATTGGTGGAGGATGTATCACAGAAAACTCTCTCTGTCACCTGAAAATGTGGACTGTGCTGTGAAAGCAACCATAGTTTTACATAACATGCTGTGTGGTGAACTTGATGAGGTCGGTGCACACAGGGCTGACGTTGAGACCATGACAACAGACATCCACGATGGTGTATTGAGGCCTTTCAGTCGAGAAGGACATCGACCCAGTAATGCAGCCATTGAGGTGCGAGAACATTTCAAAAACTACTTCGTCTCCCCAGCAGGAGCAGTCACATGGCAAATGGAAGCATGCTTTGGACATGCTAATTAGGACATAGACATGCACCCACGCCGGCAGAGGACGTTTTAAACAAAGTGTGACAACAGTCAATTTCCCCAAAGAAGATAATATCATTCACAGCTCTGTCTAGACGTTAATGACAAGAACAGATAGACAAACAGACAGACAGATTGCCTGTATTCATTCAGTGTTTATTGTACTTCCTGTGTATCAGATCTGTCAGTGCGGAACGCAGACTTTATCGTAATTCCATTTCTTTCAGATCTAAAATGGTGTCATTATGAAGACTGCTGACATGAAAGTTAAAACGTGTTTAATTAACGAAGTGACTATTCGTAGTACTAGATCTAGATCTAAGTACTACGAATAGGGAAAAACATGCGAAGTGACTATTCGTAGTACTAGATCTAGATCTGGATTAGATCTAGATCTTCTAGATCTAGAATCGGGAGGATTTAGGGTTAGGGTTAGAATCTAGTGATTAGGGTTTGGTTTTAGGGTTAGGGTGGTGTTTTAGGTGATAGGTTAGGGTTTCTAGGGTTAGGGTTTGGGATATCTTCTAATCTATAAGTACTACGAACAGGGAAAAACATGGCTTTTGGCCTATTGGTAGTACTACTACGAATAGGGCTTGCCTTAATTAATGAATTGGTCCATACAGTTATGTTATTTTCTTTTTAAGTTCCATACCATTGTTGAAACAGGCAAAATAAATTGAAATTAATTTCAATCATATACCTGTCAGTCCAACTTTCTCTCCAATTCGCTTCCAAATATCTTTCTTTTTTACTGTCTCTTTGTAAGCTTTTTCAGCTTTGTCGAACAAAACCGGATTCTTTGCAACTTCTAAAATCAAAACTTCCGTTTTATCCATTGTCTCGGCATCGGCCATACCCTACAAGCAAAGTAGACTAGATCTGCATAGGAAAAGCCATGCCTACAAGTTTCTATTTTCGGAAATGATGCAAGGGAGGTGGTACTAGCTGATTGGTTGATACAACTTGATAGCAAGAAAGCCGCCGCGGCGTTCTGAAAAATTCGCTCTGGAGGCAATCTCGGCGGTCGACCGCGCGAACAAATATTTGTTCGCGTTCGCGTTCGCGCTCTGTATGAACAGGGCCTCTAAAAATGACTTGGGAATTCCAGGACGAAAAACCGCGTTCGCGTTCGCGTTCGCGCTCTGTATAAACGGGCCTTTATATAATTATAGACGGTGCATGCTGTGTGTGTGACTGGCTCCATAGCGCCGCCATCTTAAATTAAGACTGCTCGTTAGCAGCAGCTGGGCTGAATACATCTTAGTACTGACCAGCATGTTTGTTGACAGACAACCGTGTTTTGCTTACCGCTGTACAACTTGACGGGGAATGCAAGGTTCAAAGGTGAGTGTGTTGATTGTGCGATCATTTTGAGAAATTTGTCATGTTTGTTCACTTATGAATTAAACACTTTCATTTAGAGTCGGTAGAAGCTGGTGTGCACTGAAAAAGATGAAACCAGGAAAAGCCCCAGGACCAGACAACATTACTACAGAGATGATTGAAGCCCTGGAGGAATTTGGCATAGAAAAAATAAGTCCTCCTAAATGAAATTTATGACACTGGAAAAATCCCCCAAAATATGTCAATCAATTTTCATTGCACTTCCAAAGAAGACAAGGGCTATAGAATGCGAACTCCATCGCACAATCAGTTTGAGTCACGTAACAAAAATCCTGTTAAGAATAATTATGATGAGGACAAGGAATAGAATCAAAAGAGAAATAGCAGAAGAACAGTGTGGATTTGTGGAGGGGAAAGGAACTATTAATGCTATATACATCCTAAGAACTATCATAGAGAGGTCAATTGAGATGAATAAGGATTTGTATTTATGCTTTGTTGACTATACCAAGGATTTCGATCGGGTACGACATGAAGAATTGATCAACCAACTGGAGAGACTCAATGTCGATGGAAAAGATCTACGAATAATCAGGAATATGTACTGGGAACAAACAGCTGCAATGAGAATAGAAAACAATATTAGCTCTTTTCAAAACGTCAAAAGAGGAGTCAGACAGGGTTGTGTTTTGTCACCAGATCTGTTTTCACTATATAGCGAAAACATGAGAAACCTAGAAGACCCTGGATTAAAAGGTTGGAGGGAAAATGATAAACAACATTCGGTACGCAGAGACACCGTGCTAATTGCAGAAAATGAAAGGGACCGACAAAACCTTGTGAATATATTAGAAACAGAAAGCAAAGGTAAGGGGTTGGAACTAAATAGCAGGAAGACTGAAGTTATGGTGATCAGTAAAAAACATGAAATCCCCTCATGCAAAATAACAGCAAATGGCACAACCTTGACACAGGTTAATAAGTTCAAATACCTGGGAACGGTCATTTCATCAGACGGCAGATGCACATCGGAAATAGCTGGCAGAATCGGCCAAGCCAAAACAGCATTCAAGAAGATGACAAGCATTCTACCAACAAATGCCTATCAATTAACATCAGAAAGAGAGTCCTTGAGTGTTATATAGAACCAATACTGTTGTACGGATGCGAGGCGTAGACAGTCATCAAGCAAAGCCAGAGCAGGATTGAGGCAGTCGAGATGTGGTTTCTCCGAAGAATGTTGAGAGTTCCATGGACAGCAAAGAAAACGGACAGTCTTGATGGAGGCAGACAAGTAGATCACTGATAAGGAAGATTAGGAAAAGACAAGCAACGTTTATAGACCATTTTATGAGGAAGGGGATTTGGAGCACCTGGTCACAACGGGAAAGCTGGAGGGAAAGAGAGCACCAGGTAGACCCAGGAGAGAATGCTGGACGGACTTGCAGAGTGGCTGGGGATGAGGAAGGTGGGGGAGATGCTGGGGGCAACGAGAGATTGAGATGGTTGGAAGTCCATGGTCGCCAACGCCATGCGGCAGGGCACCTGATGATGATGATAAGCTGGCGTAAGAAGGTAAAGGGATAGTGTAAAGATAACTGTCATTTCACGTCCATGGTGTCAAATGCAGATATTCAAACTGCTGATATTCTCACAGAACACAAACGGAAATCATTATGACTGAGAGACTGAGGTCTTTATTTTTACATCAATAACGAAAACTACCTGCAGTTCTCTGTATGTTCGTGCGTAAGTGTGTTGTGAGCTATAGAAACATCCAGTCTCAGTGATCGTATGTGTCGAATTCAATGTGTTCCTTTTCAGATGAAATTGGAGTTACGGAAATGACAGTAACCTGTTGTCATGGGGCTGTTCAAACAGAGAAAGACAAGGGGAATCGTTTTATAGGTGTGTGTGTGTGGGGGGGGGGGGGGGGGCGGGCGCAGGCACGTCTGTGTGTTTTGCAACTGTTCGTGACTGTTTCAGAGAATGTTGCCAAAGTGAATGTATGGTGAAATATGTGATAAAAAAACAAATTCATTTCTATAGAAAATCATTTTCCGTAAAAAGTATCTTTAATGAACACGCTGAAGTGTTGATGTTGATCGGCATATGCATAATTGACAGATTAGGTGAATCTGATACTGTGTTTTTCTTTTTTTAGATTTTAAAGGTATGAAGAAAGACGAAAACAGTGGACTACAGCGCTGAAGAGGGACAAGTTCCAAGTCTCT
>JAPXFY010002615.1:0-26124 GCA_030674185.1 Monoplex corrugatus
GATCTTGTTTGTAATTTTGATAATTCAAGAGCCTGAAGTACTGATTTTGAATCAACGCAAAAAAGTGTTTGAAAAATTGTCCTAGGAAGACTTATCATAAAGTTTAAAGCCATTAATATTGCAAAAAGTTCAGCTGTAAAGACAGATTTATCAAGTCCTATGTAGAAAGATTTTTCAATTTTGAGAGCAGGTATTAAAAACGCTGAGCCTGCTTTTCTTTCAATTACTGATCCATCAGTGTAAATTTTCAAATGATCGGAATATAAGTCGTCTATATGACATTTAACCTGACTTGCCAGTAAGTTTACATTGTCTCCTTTTTTTAAGTTAGTGTGATGTACGTCAAATTGTGCTCTTTGGAGTTCCCAACTAGGTACTGGCGAAAAGGAAGGTCTTATAGATACAGGATCTACGTGTAGATCAATTCCTGAACCTTTCATGACGTCAGATGTGTATGTTGCAAGAGTGACCTGTGAAGATATTGATTTAGCTCTTTTTGGAAAGTCGGTATCTGATCTCAGTTTAATTTCTGTTTCAGAGATGTTTTCTACAGTGGTGTGTCTTAACAAAAATTTAGTAGAAGCGACTTTCCTTTGCTCATCAAGTGGCAACAGTTTGATTTCATTATATGTGCGAAGACAGGAAGCATGCATTGGAAGACCCAGTGCAAGTTTGAAACCTTTACAATCTATGCTCTGCAGTTTTTTTAGTAAGTGTTTCGGTGCACTGAAGAAGATTTCTTGGGCATAGGTTAATTTAGATCTAACAAGCGATTTACAAAGATGAACAAGTGTTGATGAATCTTGACCCCATGCCTGTTTGCGAACTATTTTTAAGAAATTTAAACTTTTTTGAGCTTTGGTTAATAAGTATTCAATATGCTGATTCCAAGATAATTTTGCCGTAAGAAAAACTCCTAAGAATTTAATTGACTCATTAAACTGAAGAAGAGTATCTCCCAGTTTGAAAGTGGGAATATTTACTGGGTTAGCTCCATTATTAAATAAAACTATTTTCGATTTTTCCAGGGATAGATGTAACCCATTTTCTACCATGTATCGTGCTATTTTATCAAGTTCTAATTGGTAGCATTTGCGTGTATAATTAATACAGCGCAAAGGAGTTTTCCTTTTCATATTTACCTGCATCCACATGCATAAATCGTCAGCATATTGAGCTAAAACTACATGCTTAGATACTTTACTGGGTAAGTCATGCATTAATATCATGAAAAGAAGGGGAGCTATAACGGATCCCTGAGGGATACCCATTTGAAGAATTCGTTTCGTGGAATATACATTTTCAATCCTCGTTTGAAATACTGTTTTCTAAGAAACTCTTAACATAGTCAAAAATGTGACCTGTCAGCCCAATACTTTTAAATTTAAATAACAATCTGGAGTGCCACACTTGATCGTATGCTTTCGTTATATCAAAAAATGTAGCTAAAACACATTGACGTCTTGCAAATTGTTGTTTTATGTTAGTTGTTAGCTTTGTTAGGGATTCTACTGGTGACCTGCCTTTTCGAAATCCTGCCTGATTTACTGGTATTATTTTATTCTTTTCACAATAGTGCATCAGTCTCTTTAAGATTATTTTCTCCATTAGTTTACATACGTGTGATGTTAATGCAATTGGCCTGTAGTTTTTCAGATCGGTATTACATTTACCTGATTTTAGTACAGGAACCACTATTGTTTCTTTCCAGTTGTTGGGCATTTTCCCACTATTCCAGCATTTTTGAAATATGTCATGTAGCAAAATTATAAAATTTTCTGGTAAATTTTTCAGCATCTCATTGGAAATTGCATCTAGTCCAACTGACGTTTTTTTACTTGGAAGGGACTGAATGGCATCTTTTAATTCTTGAAGTGTGAGTGATGCATTTATGTAGTGAGTATTGTCAGAGGCAGGATCCTTATATACATCTTTCTTTTCTTCTCGTTCCCTATAGTCTCTACTAGAGACAGGAAGTCCTTCTACACGACAGGTCTCAGCAAACACGTCTGCAAAAGCTTCTGCTTTTTCCAGTGAGCTAGGAAAAGGGTTATTTTCTAGCTTTACTGGAATTGATGGCAACTTAATCCCGTTTTTCATTAATTTTAGTTTTTCCCAAATCTTTATCATGTCTTTGTGGTCATTTACTTCACATTTACAAAAAGACGTCCAGTGTTGTTCTTTGGTTTGATCTATGATTCTGTTACACTTAATGTTGGCACTTTTCATCGCTGTATGATTTTCAGGTGACCTGTTTGCTAAATAGATTTTGTATTTTTCTTTCTTTTCGTTCACTGCCTTTTGACAATCTTCATTCCACCAGACATTTCCATGATGTTTTCCTATTTTCGACACTGTAAGTTTTGGAATTGAAATGTTAGCAGCTCTTAACAGTGAGTTACAGAAAACTTCGTACATGTCGTTTATGTTCATTGCTTCAGATAGATCTGTTCTTGTCTTTTCAAGGATTGCCTTAAAACTGATCCAGTCTGCGTTTTTATAATTAAACTTGGGTAAACTATCTTGTGGCATGGCGTCTATTTTAGTAGTATGGTTTAGGGTAAGACGTATGGGGATGTGATCTGATCCCAACAAGTCATCCTCTGTTTGCCACGTGGCGTTTGGGGCTAGGGATGGTGAGATTAAAGTGAGGTCGATAGCTGTGGGTCTGTGGGTTGGTATATCGGGGATCCGGGTAACGTGTCCGTTGTTAAGTAAATATAAATTGGAATCTACAATATTTTCGATCAACCTGTTGCTTGTTATGTTTGTACAATACTTTTCCCAAAATGGGGCATGTGCATTAAAATCACCTCCAATTATCCACTTGTCATCCTGATCTTGAAGGTGTCTTAACCATTCAGTGTTCACAGAGTCTGGGCCTCTTGGTAAGTATACAGAGGCCATATTCACAACTAACAATAAGGAAAATTTTATAATGATTGCACATGATGAAATAAATGCGGTAGATTTAGGTACTGGCGATGTTCGTTCACAATAGTTCAGTCCTTCCCGAATGTATATAGCTGTTTGTATATGGCCACCGTCATTTACAGAGTCACATATTGGTGGATAATAAAAACCGGATATTTTAGGTACTTTGGTTTTGATGGTATTCAGCGACTGTAGAAGCATGACATGGACGTTTTTAGAAGAGAGATAGTTACTCAAATATGAGATGTTTTTAACAATGGAACGAGTGTTCCACTGAAAAATGTTGATATCACTTACTACACACGTCTTCATGAGGAACGGTTGATAAACTTTAGAACAATATGGTAAGTTTAGATAATTAAATATTCATTTAACTTGGAATCAAAAGGTACAAATAGCATAAAAACGAAGTAGGTAAACAAGTAAATAATTAAGTAAAACTATTAATAGTTGAGAGCTGAACGAAGAGGAACTGAATCTGGGCTGAATCTAAAATGACCAGGGAGAGAAGAAAAATTGAGAGTGGAAGCCGGGTCTTTGTTGATGTCGTTGCCGGTTTGATCTCCCTGTGTGTATGTGTGTGTTGTGTGTGTGTGTGTGTGTGTGTGTGGTGTGTGTGTGTGTGTGTGTGTGTGTGTGTGTGTGTTATATGTGTGTGTGCGTGTTTGTGTTTATGTGTGTATGTTTTTGTTTTGTGTGTGCATGAGTTTGTGTTTTTGTATGTGTGTATGTCTTGTGTGTTTCCGTGTGTGTGTGTGTGTGTGTGTGTGTGTGTGTGTGTGTGTGTGTGTGTGTGTGTGTGTGTGTGTTTGTTTGTGTGTGTGTGTGTCTGTGAGATTTTCCACACACACACACATACAAAAAATAATCAAACAAGCCACAACCAAAATATTATTAGAAAAAAACAGCAACAACAACAATGATGATGAAAAACTCAACAAAAAATGTTGTAACTCTTGGCAATGTTGCTCTTGCAGTCAACAACACCTGTCCGTCCACTCAGTTCCGTTGCCCAGCAGGGAAGAGAGAGAGGTGTATTCCATGGGATTGGCTGTGTATCTATGTCAACAACTGCGGTGATATGTCTGATGAACGCAATTGTCGTGAGTAGAAATGTTCTTTGATTATCTACCTGTTGATCCACGTAGTTGTCGTGAGTGAAAGTGGTCTTTGATTATCTCCCTGTTGACCAACACAATTATCGAGATTAGAAATGCTCTTTGATTATCTCCCTATTGATCCACACAATTTTCGTGTATGGAAGTGTTCTTTAATTATCTCTCTGTTGACCCACGTAATTGACGTGAGTGAAAGTGTTCTTTGATTATCTCCATATTAACTCACGTAATTGTCGTGAGTAGAAATGTTTTTTGATTATCTCCCGAACCCACGCAGTTTTCGTGAGTAGAAGCATTCTTTGATTATCTCCCTGTTGACCCATTTAGTTGTTGTGAGTAGAAGTGTTCTTTGATGATCTCCCTGTTGACCCACGCAAAGTGTTGTGATTAGAAGTGTTCTTTGATTATCTCCATGTTGACCCATACAAGTGTTGTGATAAGAAGTGTTCTTTGATTATCTCCCTGTTGTCCCACACAAGTGTTGTGATTATAAGTGTTCTTTGATTATTGCACTGTTGGCCAGCGCAATTTTCGTGATTAGAAATGTTCTTTGATTATCTCCCTGTTGACCCACGTAGTTGTTGTGAGTAGAAGTGTTCTTTTATTATCTCCCTGCTGACCCACGTAGTTGTTGTGAGTAGAAGTGTTCTTTGATTATCTCCCTGTTGACCCACACAAGTGTTGTGATTAGAAGTGTTCTTTGATTATCTCTTACCCTGTATTTGACCCACGCAGTTGTTGTGAGTAGAAGCATTCTTTGATTATCTCCCTGTTGACCCACGCAGTTGTTGTTAGTAGAAGCATTCTTTGATTATCTCCCTGTTGACCCATGCAGTTGTTGTTAGTAGAAGCATTCTTTGATTATCTCCCTGTAACCCAAGCTGATGTGGTGAGTAGAAGTGGTTTTTGATTATCTCCCCTTTGACTGACGCACTTATCGTTGGTAAAAGTGCTCTTTGATTATCTCCTTGTTGACCCATGCAAATGTTGTGAGTAGAAGCGTTCTTTGATCATCTCCCTGTTGACCCATGCAAGTGTTGTCAGTGGAAGTGTTCTTTGATTATCTCCCTACCGCACGCAATTGTCATGAGTAGAAGTTTTCTTTGATTATCTCCCTGTTGACCTGTGCAGTTGTCATGAGTGAATGTTTTTTTGATTATCTCCCTGTTGACCCACGTAGTTATCGTGAGTAGAAGTGTTCTTTGATTATCTCCCTGTTGACAAATGCAGTTGTCCTGAGTACAAGTGTTCTTTGATTTTCTCATTCTTGACCCACGCAATTGTCGTGAGTAGAAGTGATCTTTGATTATCTCCCTGTTGTGTGTGTGTGTGTGTGTGTGTGTGTGTGTGTGTGTTGTGTGTGTGTGTGTGTGTGTGGGGTGTGTGTGTGTGTGTGTGTTGTGTTTATGTGTGTGTATGTTTTTGTTTTGTGTGTGTTTTTGTTTTGTGTGTGTATGTGTGTGTTTGTGTATGTGTGTATGTTTTGTGTGTTTCCTCTGTGTGTGTTGTGTGTGTGTGTGTGTGGTGTGTGTGTGTGTGTGTGTGTGTGTGTGTGTGAGTGTGTGTTTGTGTTTGTGTGTGTATGTTTTTGTTTGTGTGTGTTTTTGTTTGTGTGTGTATGTGTGTGTTTGTGTAGTGTGTGTGTTTGTGTGTTTGTGTGTGTGTGTGTGTGTGTGTGTGTGTGTGTGTGTGTGTGTTGTGTGTGGTGTGTTGTGTGTGTGTGTGTGTTGTGTGGTGTGTGTTTGTGTATGTGTGTGTGTTGTGTCGTGTGTGTGTAGTGATGGTGTTGCTCAAATCACCTATCTGAGACACAGTGTCTGTATCTCATGGCCTGACTGGTGCCAAGATATGCTGTGACATTTAGCATAGATTACAGCAATGTCACGCAGTCTCAGTCCTAGATGAAACTCTGTAGCATCATGGTTGTCATCCTTATGGTCATCGGTATCGTTATCTCCTTGTAAAAACTGTTTCTGTGGCCATTGGGGTGGCGTAGAGAATAGGTAATAAACAAAGGTGAGCATGGTGGAAATTTCCCGAAGTGTGATTTTCCTAAAAAAAAATATAATAATAATAATAATCAAACAAGCCACAACCAAAATTTTATCATGAAAATCAGCAACAACAACAATGATGATGACAAATTCAACAAAAAATGTTGTAACTCTGGCAATGTTGGTCTTGCAGTCAACAACACCTGTCCATCCACTCACTTCCGTTGCTCAACAGGGAAGAGAGGGAGCTGTATTCCATGGGAATGGCGGTGTGACTCTGACAACGACTGCGGCGATATGTCTGATGAACACAATTGTCGTGAGTAGAAATGTTCTTTGATTATCTCCCTGTTGATCCACGTAGTTGTCGTGAGTGAAAGTATTCTTTGATTATCTCCCTGTTGACCAACACAATTATCGTGAAAATGCTCTTTGATTATCTCCCTATTGACCCACACAATTGTCGTGAGTAGAAGTGTTCTTTAATTATCTCCCTGTTGACCCACGTAGTTGTGATTGAAAGTGTTTTTTTGATTATCTCCCTATTG
This sequence comes from Monoplex corrugatus, assembly GCA_030674185.1. Lineage (NCBI taxonomy): Eukaryota > Metazoa > Mollusca > Gastropoda > Littorinimorpha > Ranellidae > Monoplex > Monoplex corrugatus. Next base: position 6,595 of record JAPXFY010002615.1, read on the forward strand.
ACCCACGCAATTGTTGTGAGTAGAAGTGCTCTTTGATTATCTTCCTATTGACCCACACAGTTGTCGTGAATAGAAGTGTTTTTTGATTATTTAGCTGTTTACCCACTCGATTGTCATGAGTAAAAGTGTTCTTTAATAATCTCCCTGTTGACCCACGTAATTGACGTTAGTAAAAGTGTTCTTTGATTATCTCCCTGTTGACCCACGTAATTGACGTGAGTAAAAGTGTTCTTGGAATATATCACTGTTGGTACGTAATTGTCATGAGTAGAAATGTTTTTTTGATTATCTCCCGAACCCACGCAGTTTTCGTGAGTAGAAGCATTCTTTGATTATCTCCCTGTTGACCCATGTAGTTGTCGTGTGTAGAAGCGTTCTTTGATTATCTCCCTTTTGACCCACGCAAAGTGTTGTGATTAGAAGTGTTCTTTGATTATCTCCATGCTGACCCATACAAGTGTTGTTATTCAAAGTGTTCTTTGATTATCTCCCTGTTGACCCACGCAAGTGTTGTGATTACAAGTGTTCTTTGATTATCTCCCTGTTGACCAATGTAGTTGTCATGAGTATAAGTGTTCTTTGATTATCTCCCTGTTGACCCACGCAAAGTGTTCTGATTAGAAGTGTTTTTTGATTATCTCCATGTTGACCCATACAAGTGTTGTGAATACAAGTGTTCTTTGATTATCTCCCTGTTGAGCCGCGCAATTTTCGTGAATAGAAATGTTCTTTGATTATCTCCCTGTTGACCCACGTAGTTGTCATGAGTAGAAGTGTTCTTTGATTATCTCCCTGTTGACCCACGAAAGTGTTGTGATTAGAAGTGTTCTTTGATTATCTCCATGCTGACCCATACAAGTGTTGTTATTCGAAGTGTTCTTTGATTATCTCCCTGTTGACCCACGCAAGTGTTGTGATTAGAAGTGTTCTTTGATTATCGCACTGTTGGCCCGCGCAATTTTCGTGATTAGAAATGTTCTTTGATTATCTCCCTGTTGACCCACATAATTGTTGTGAGTGGAAGTGTTCTTTGATTATCTCCCTGTTGACCCACGCAAGTGTTGTGATTAGAAGTGTTCTTTGATTATCTCCCTGTTGACCCAAGCAAGTGTTGTGAATAGAAGTGTTCTTTGATTATCGCACTGTTGGCCCACGCATTTGTCATGATTAGAAATGTTCTTTGATTATCTCCCTGTTGACCAACGCTGCTGTTGTGAGTAGAAGCATTCTTTGATTATATCCCTGTTGACCCACGCAGTTGTTGTTAGAAGAAGCATTCTTTGATTATCTCCCTGTAACCCAAGCTCATGTGGTGAGTAGAAGTGATTTTTATATTATGTCCCTTTGACTGACGCACTTGCTTTTGATAAAAGTGCTCTTTGATTATCTCCTTGTTGACCCACGCAATTGTCGTGAGTAGAAGTGCTCTTTGATTATCTAGCTGTTTACCCACTCGATTGTCGTAAGTAGAAGTGTTCTTTAATTATCACCCTGTTGACCCACGTAATTGACGTGAGTAGAAGTGCTCTTTGATTATCTTCCTATTGATCAACACAGTTGTCGTGAATAGACGTGTTTTTTTTATTATCTAGCTGTTTACCCACTCGATTGTCGTAAGTAGAAGTGTTCTTTAATTATCACCCTGTTGACCCACGTAATTGACGTGAGTAGAAGTGTTCTTTGATTATCTCCCTGCTCACTCACGTAATTGTCGTGAGTAAAAATGTTTTTTGATAATCTCCCGAACCCACGCAGTTTTCGTGAGTAGAAGCTTTCTTTGATTATCTCCCTGTTGACCCATGTAGTTGTAGTGAGTAGAAGTGTTCTTTGATTATCTCCCTGTTGACCCACGCAAAGTGTTGTGATTAGAAGTGTTCTTTGATTATCTCCATGATGACCCATACAAGTGTTGTTATTCGAAGTGTTCTTTGATTATCTCCCTGTTGACACACGCAAGTGTTGTGATTAGAAGTGTTCTTTGATTATCGCACTGTTGGTCCGCGCAATTTTCGTGATTACAAATGTTCTTTCAATTATCTCCCTGTTGACCCACGTATTTGTCGTGAGTAGAAGTGCTCTTTGATTATCTCCTTGTTGACCCACTCAAATTTTGTGAGTAGAAACATTCTTTGATTATCCCCCTATTGATCCATGCAAGTGTTGTCAGTGGAAGTGTTCTTTGATTATCTCCCTACCTCACGCAATTGTCATGAGTAGAAGTGTTCTTTGATTATCTCCCTGTTGACCTATGCAGTTGTCATGAGTGAATGTTTTTTGATTATATCCCTGTTGACCCACGCAATTGTCGTGAGTAGAAGTGATCTTTGATTATCTCCCTTTGTGTGTGTGTGTGTGTGTCTGTATGTGTTGTGTGTGTGTGTGTGTGTGTGTGTGTGTGTGTGTGTGTGTGTGTGTGTGTGTGTGTGTCTGTGAGTGTGTGTTTGTGTTTATGTGTGTGTATGTTTTTGTTTGGTGTATGTATGTGTGTGTTTGTGTATGTGTGTATGTCTTGTGTATTTCCCTCTGTGTGTGTGTGTGTGTGTGTGTGTGTGTGTGTGTGTGTGTGTGTGTAGTGTGTGTGTGTGTGTGTGTGTGTGTGTGTGTGTGCGTGTGTGTGTGTGTGTGTGTGTGTGTGGTGTTGCTCAAATCAACTATCTGAGACCACAGGTGTCTGTCTCTCACTGTCCTGACTGGTGCCAAGATATGCTGTGACATTTAGCATAGATTACAGCACTGTCACGCAGTCTCAGTCCTAGATGAAACTCTGTAGCATCATGGTTGTCATCCTTATGGTCATCGGTATCGTTATATCCTTGTAAAAACTGTTTCTGTGGCCATTGGGGTGGCGTAGAGAATAGGTAATAAACAAAGATGAGCATGGTGGAAATTTCCCGAAGTGTGATTTTCCTAAAAAAAAATTTAAAAAATAATAATCAAACAAGCCACAACCAAAATATTATCAGAAAAAACAGCAACAAAAAGAATGATGATGACAAACTCAACAAAAAATGTTGTAACTCGTTGCAATGTTGGTCTTGCAGTCAACAACACCTGTCCGTCCACTCACTTCCGTTGCCCAACAGGGAAGAAGACAGGGAGGTGTATTCCATGGGATTGGCGGTGTAACTCTGACAACGACTGCGACGATATGTCTGATGAACACAATTGTCGTGAGTGAAAGTGTTCTTTGAATATCTTCCTGTTGACCAACACAATTATCGTGAGTAGTAATGCTCTTTGATTGTCTCCCTATTGACCCACACAATTGTCGTGAGTAGAAGTTTTCTTTAATTATCTCCCTGTTGACCCACGTAATTGACGTGAGTAGAAGTGTTCTTTGATTATCTCCGTGTTCGCTCACGTAATTGTCGTGATTGGAAATGTTTTTTTGATTATCTCCCGAACCCACGCAGTTTTCGTGAGTAGAAGCATTCTTTGAGTATCTCCCTGTTGACCAATGTAGTTGTCATGAGTAGAAGTGTTCTTTGATTATCTCCCTTTTGACCCACGCAAAGTGTTCTGATTAGAAGTGTTCTTTGAATATCTCCATGTTGAACAATAAGTGTTGTGAATACAAGTGTTCTTTGATTATCTCCCTGTTGAGCCGAGCAATTTTCGTGAATAGAAATGTTCTTTGATTATCTCCCTGTTGACCCACGTAGTTGTCATGAGTAGAAGTGTTCTTTGATTATATCCCTGTTGACCCACGCAAGTGTTGTGATTAGAAGTGTTCTTTGATTATCTCCATGCTGACCCATACAAGTGTTGTTTTCGAAGTGTTCTTTGATTATCTCCCTGTTGACCCACGCAAGTGTTGTGATTAGAATGTTCTTTGATTATCGCACTGTTGGTCCGCGCAATTTTCGTGATTAGAAATGTTCTTTGATTATCTCCCTGTTGACCCACGTAGTTGTCGTGAGTGGAAATGTTCTTTGATTATCTCCCTGTTGACCCATACAAGTGTTGTGAATAGAAGTGTTCTTTGATTATCGCACTGTTGGCCCACGCATTTGTCATGATTAGAAATGTTCTTTGATTATCTCCCTGTTGACCAACGCTGCTGTTGTGAGTAGAAGCATTCTTTGATTATATCCCTGTTGACCCACGCAGTTGTTGTTAGAAGAAGCATTCTTTGATTATCTCCCTGTAACCCAAGCTCATGTGGTGAGTAGAAGTGATTTTTATATTATGTCCCTTTGACTGACGCACTTGCTTTTGATAAAAGTGCTCTTTGATTATCTCCTTGTTGACCCACGCAATTGTCGTGAGTAGAAGTGCTCTTTGATTATCTAGCTGTTTACCCACTCGATTGTCGTAAGTAGAAGTGTTCTTTAATTATCACCCTGTTGACCCACGTAATTGACGTGAGTAGAAGTGCTCTTTGATTATCTTCCTATTGATCAACACAGTTGTCGTGAATAGACGTGTTTTTTTTATTATCTAGCTGTTTACCCACTCGATTGTCATAAGTAGAAGTGTTCTTTAATTATCACCCTGTTGACCCACGTAATTGACGTGAGTAGAAGTGTTCTTTGATTATCTCCCTGCTCACTCACGTAATTGTCGTGAGTAAAAATGTTTTTTGATAATCTCCCGAACCCACGCAGTTTTTCGTGAGTAGAAGCTTTCTTTGATTATCTCCCTGTTGACCCATGTAGTTGTAGTGAGTAGAAGTGTTCTTTGATTATCTCCCTGTTGACCCACGCAAAGTGTTGTGATTAGAAGTGTTCTTTGATTATCTCCATGATGACCCATACAAGTGTTGTTATTCGAAGTGTTCTTTGATTATCTCCCTGTTGACACAGCAAGTGTTGTGATTAGAAGTGTTCTTTGATTATCGCACTGTTGGTCCGCGCAATTTTCGTGATTACAAATGTTCTTTCAATTATCTCCCTGTTGACCCACGTATTTGTCGTGAGTAGAAGTGCTCTTTGATTATCTCCTTGTTGACCCACTCAAATTTTGTGAGTAGAAACATTCTTTGATTATCCCCCTATTGATCCATGCAAGTGTTGTCAGTGGAAGTGTTCTTTGATTATCTCCCTTTGTGTGTGTGTGTGTGTGTGTCTGTATGTGTGTGTGTGTGTGTGTGTGTGTGTGTGTGTGTGTGTGTGTGTGTGTGTGTGTGTGTGTGTCTGTGAGTGTGTGTTTGTGTTTATGTGTGTGTATGTTTTTGTTTTGTGTATGTATGTGTGTGTTTGTGTATGTGTGTATGTCTTGTGTATTTCCCTCTGTGTGTGTGTGTGTGTGTGTGTGTGTGTGTGTGTGTGTGTGTGTGAGTGTGTGTGTGTGTGTGTGTGTGTGTGTGTGTGTGTGTGTGTGTGTGTGTGTGTGTGTGTGTGTGTGTGGTGTTGCTCAAATCAACTATCTGAGACCACAGGTGTCTGTCTCTCACTGTCCTGACTGGTGCCAAGATATGCTGTGACATTTAGCATAGATTACAGCACTGTCACGCAGTCTCAGTCCTAGATGAAACTCTGTAGCATCATGGTTGTCATCCTTATGGTCATCGGTATCGTTATATCCTTGTAAAAACTGTTTCTGTGGCCATTGGGGTGGCGTAGAGAATAGGTAATAAACAAAGATGAGCATGGTGGAAATTTCCCGAAGTGTGATTTTCCTAAAAAAAAATTTAAAAAATAATAATCAAACAAGCCACAACCAAAATATTATCAGAAAAAACAGCAACAAAAAGAATGATGATGACAAACTCAACAAAAAATGTTGTAACTCGTTGCAATGTTGGTCTTGCAGTCAACAACACCTGTCCGTCCACTCACTTCCGTTGCCCAACAGGGAAGAAGACAGGGAGGTGTATTCCATGGGATTGGCGGTGTAACTCTGACAACGACTGCGACGATATGTCTGATGAACACAATTGTCGTGAGTGAAAGTGTTCTTTGAATATCTCCCTGTTGACCAACACAATTATCGTGAGTAGTAATGCTCTTTGATTGTCTCCCTATTGACCCACACAATTGTCGTGAGTAGAAGTTTTCTTTAATTATCTCCCTGTTGACCCACGTAATTGACGTGAGTAGAAGTGTTCTTTGATTATCTCCGTGTTCGCTCACGTAATTGTCGTGATTAGAAATGTTTTTTTGATTATCTCCCGAACCCACGCAGTTTTCGTGAGTAGAAGCATTCTTTGAGTATCTCCCTGTTGACCAATGTAGTTGTCATGAGTAGAAGTGTTCTTTGATTATCTCCCTTTTGACCCACGCAAAGTGTTCTGATTAGAAGTGTTCTTTGAATATCTCCATGTTGAACAATAAGTGTTGTGAATACAAGTGTTCTTTGATTATCTCCCTGTTGAGCCGAGCAATTTTCGTGAATAGAAATGTTCTTTGATTATCTCCCTGTTGACCCACGCAAGTGTTGTGATTAGAAGTGTTCTTTGATTATCTCCATGCTGACCCATACAAGTGTTGTTATTCGAAGTGTTCTTTGATTATCTCCCTGTTGACCCACGCAAGTGTTGTGATTAGAATTGTTCTTTGATTATCGCACTGTTGGTCCGCGCAATTTTCGTGATTAGAAATGTTCTTTGATTATCTCCCTGTTGACCCACGTAGTTGTCGTGAGTGGAAATGTTCTTTGATTATCTCCCTGTTGACCCACGCAAGTGTTGTGATTAGAAGTGTTCTTTGATTATCTCCTGTTGACCCATACAAGTGTTGTGAATAGAAGTGTTCTTTGATTTTCGCACTGTTGGCCCGCGCATTTGTCATGATTAGAAATGTTCTTTGATTATCTCCCTGTTGACCAACGCTGTTGTTGTGAATAGAAGCATTCTTTGATTATCTCCCTGTTGACCCACGCAGTTGTTGTTAGAAGAAGCATTCGTTCATTATATCTCTGTAACCCAAGCTCATGTGGTGAGTAGAAGTGGTTTTTATATTATCTCCCCTTTGACTGACGCACTTGCTGTTGATAAAAGTGCTCTTTGATTATCTCCTTGTTGACCCACGCAAATGTTGTGAGTAGAAGCATTCTTTGATCATCCCCCTGTTGACCCATGCAAGTGTTGTCAGTGGAAGTGTTCTTTGATTATCTCCCTACCGCACGCAATTGTCATGAGTAGAAGTGTTCTTTGATTATCTCCCTGTTGAACTATGCAGTTGTCATGAGTGAATGTTTTTTGATTATCTCCCTGTTGACCCACGTAGTTATCGTGAGTAGAAGTTTTCTTTGATTATCACCCTGTTGACAAATGCAGTTGTCCTGAATACAGTTGTTCTTTGATTTTCTCATTCTTGACCCACGCAATTGTCGTGAGTAGAAGTGATCTTTGATTATCTCCTTTGTGTGTGTGTGTGTGTGTGTGTGTGTGTGTGTGTGTGTGTGTGTGTGTGTGTGTGTGTGTGTGTGTGTGTGTGTGTGTGAGTGTGTGTTTGTGTTTATGTGTGTGTATGTTTTTGTTTTGTGTATGTATGTGTGTGTTTGTGTATGTGTGTAGGTCTTGTGTGTTTCCATCTGTGTGTGTGTGTGTGTGTGTGTGTGTGTGTGGTGTTGTGTGTGTGGTGTGTGTGTGTGTGTGTGTGTGTGTGTTGTGTGTGTGTATGTGTGGTGTTGCTCAAATCACCTAGCTGAGACCACAGGTGTCTGTATCTCACTGTCCTGACTGGTGCCAAGATATGCTGTGACATTTAGCATAGATTACAGCACTGTCACGCAGTCTCAGTCCTAGATGAAACTCTGTAGCATCATGGTTGTCATCCTTATGGTCATCAGTATCGTTATCTCCTTGTAAAAACTGTTTCTGTGGCCATTTGGGTGGCGTAGAGTAAAGGTAATAAACAAAGATGAGCATTGTGGAAATTTCCCGAAGTGTGATTTTCCTAAAAAAAATTAAAAATAATAATAATGAAACAAGCCACATCCAAATTATTATCAGAAAAAACAGCAACAACAACAATGATGATGACAAACTCAACAAAAAATGTAACTCGTGGCAATGTTGGTCTTACAGTCAACAACACCTGTCCATCCACTCACTTCCGTTGCCCAACAGGGAAGACAGGGAGGTGTATTCCATGGCATTGGCGGTGTAACTCTGACAACAACTGCGGCGATTTGTCTGATGAACACAATTGTCGTGAGTAGAAGTGTTCTTTGATTATCTCCCTGTTGATCCACGTAGTTGTCATGAGTGAAAGTGTTCTTTGAATATCTCCCTGTTGACCAACACAATTATCGTGAGTAGAAATGCTCTTTGATTATCTCCTATTGACCAACACAGTTGTCGTGAATAGAAGTGTTTTTTTGATTATCTAGCTGTATACCCGCTCGATTGTTGTGAGTAGAAGTTTTCTTTAATTATCTCCCTGTTGACCCACGTAATTGACGTGAGGAGAAGTGTTCTTTGATTATCTCCCTGTTGACCCACGAAAAGTGTTCTGATTAGTAGTGTTCTTTGATTATCTCCATGTTGACCCATACAAGTGTTGTGATTAGAAGTGTTCTTTGATTATCTCCCTGTTGAGCCGCGCAATTTTCGTAAATAGAACCATTCTTTGATTTTCCGTGTTGACCCATGCAGTTGTTGTTAGTAGAAGCATTCTTTGATTATCTCCCTGTAACCCATGCTGATGTGGTGAGTAGAAGTGGTTTTTGATTATCTCCCCTTTGACTGACGCACTTGCCGTTGGTAAAAGTGCTCTTTGATTATCTCCTTGTTGACCCACGCAAATGTTGTGAGTAGAAGCGTTCTTTGATCATCTCCCTGTTGACCTATGCAAGTCTTGTCAGTGGAAGTGTTCTTTGATTATCTCCCTGTTGACCTATGCAGTTGTCATGAGTGAATGTTTTTTGATTATCTCCCTGTTGAGCCACGTAGTTATCGTTAGTAGAAGTGTTCTTTGATTATCTCCCTGTTGACAAATGCAGTTGTCCTGAGTACAAGTGTGCTTTGATTTTCTCTTTCTTGACCCACGCAATTGTCGTGAGTAGAAGTGAACTTTGATTATCTCCCTGTGTGTGTGTGTGTGTGTGAGTGTGTGTGTGTGTTGTGTGTGTGTGTGTGTGTGTGTGTGTGTGTGTGTGTGTGTGTGTGTGTGTGTGTGTGAGTGTGTGTTTGTGTGAGTGGTGTGTTGTTTTGTTGTGTTGTATGTGTGTGTTTGTGTGTGATGTCTTGTGTGTTTGTGTGTGTGTGTGTGTGTGTGTTGTGTGTGTGTGTGTGTGTGGTGTGTGTGTGTGTGTGTGGTGTGTGTGTGTGTGTGTGTGTGTGAGTGTATGTGTGGTTTTGATCAAGTGTTTTATCATCCTAACTGAGACCACAGGTGTCTGTATCTCACTGGCCTGACTGGTGCCAAGATATGCTGTGACATTTAGCATAGATTAAAGCACTGTCACGCAGTCTCAGTCAAAGATGAAACTCTGTAGCACCATGGTTGTCATCCTTATGGTCATTGGTGTTGTTATCTCCTTGAAAAAAACTGTTTATGTGGCCATTGGGGTGGCGTAGAGAATAGGTAATAAACAAAGATGAGCATGGTGGAAATTTCCCGAAGTGTGATTTTTCTAAAAAAAAAAAAAAAAAAAATAATAATAATCAAACAGCCACAACCAAAACATTATCAGAAAACAGAGCAACAACAACAATGATGATGACAAACTCAAGAAAAAATGTTGTAACCCGTGGCAATGTTGGTCTTGCAGTCAACAACACCTGTCCATCCACTCACTTCCGTTGCCCAACAGGGAAGACAGGGAGGTGTATTCCATGGAATTGGCGGTGTAACTCTTACAACAGCTGCGGCGATATGTCTGATGAACACAATTGTCGTGAGTAGAAGTGTTCTTTGATTATCTCCCTGTTGATCCACGTAGTTGTCGTGAGTGAAAGTGTTCTTTGAATATCTCCCTGTTGACCAACAATATTATCGTGAGTAGTAATGCTCTTTGATTATCTCCCTATTGACCCACACAATTGTCATGAGTAGAAGTGTTCTTTGATTATCTCCTTGTTGACCCACGTAGTTGTCGTGAATGAAAGTGTTCTTTGATCAACTCCCTGTTGACCCACGCAATTGTCGTGAGTAGAAGTGCTCTTTGATTATCTTCCTATTGACCAACACAATTGTCATGAATAGAAGTGTGTTTTGATTATCTAGCTGTTTACCCACTCTATTGTCGTGAATAGATGTTTTCTTTAATTATCTCCCTGTTGACCCACGTAATTGACGTGAGTAGAAGTGTTCTTTGATTATCTCCGTGTTCGCTCACGTAATTGTCGTGATTAGACATGTTTTTTTGATTATCTCCCGAACCCACGCAGTTTTCGTGAGTAGAAGAATTCTTTGAGTATCTCCATGTTGACCAAGGTAGTTGCCATGAGTAGAAGTGTTCTTTGATTATCTCCCTGTTGACCCACGCAAAGTTTCTGATTAGAAGTGTTCTTCGATTATCTCCATGTTGACCCATACAAGTGTTGTGAATACAGTGTTCTTTGATTATCTCCCTGTTGAGCCGAGCAATTTTCGTGAATAGAAATGTTCTTTGATTATCTCCCTGTTGACCCACGTATTTGTCATGAGTAGAAGTGTTCTTTGATTATCTCCCTGTTGACCCACGCAAGTGTTCTTATTAGAAGTGTTCTTTGAAAATCGAACTGTTGGCCTGCACAATTGTCGTGATTAGAAATGTTCTTTGATTATCTCCCTGTTGACCCACGTTGTTGTCGTGAGTGGAAGTGCTCTTTGATTATCTCCCTGTTGACCCACGCAAGTGTTGTGATTAGAAGTGTTCTTTGATTATCTCCCTGTTGACCCATACAAGTGTGTGAATAGAAGTGTTCTTTGATTATCGCACTGTTGGCCCGCGCATTTGTCGTGATTAGAAATGTTCTTTGATTATCTCAATGTTGACCAACGCTGTTGTTGTGAGTAGAAGCATTCTTTGATTATCTCCCTGTTGACCCACGCAGTTGTTGTTAGAAGAAGCATTCTTTGATTATCTCCCTGTAACCCAAGCTCATGTGGTGAGTAGAAGTGGTTTTTATATTATCTCCCCTTTCACTGACGCATTTGCTGTTGGTAAAAGTGCTCTTTGATTATCTCCTTGTTGACCCACGCAAATGTTGTGAGTAGAAGCATTCTTTGATCATCTCACTGTTGACCCATGCGAGTGTTGTCAGTTGAAGTGTTCTTTGATTATCTCACTACCGCACGCAATTGTCATGAGTAGAAGTGTTCTTTGATTATCTCCCTGTTGACCTATGCAGTTGTCATGAGTGAATGTTTTTTTATTATCTCCCTGTTGACACACGTAGTTATCGTGAGTAGAAGTGTTCTTTGATTATCTCCCTGTTGACAAATGCATTTGTCCTGAGTACAAGTGTTCTTTGATTTTCTCATTCTTGACCCACGCAATTGTTTTGAGTAGAAGTGATATTTGATTATCTCCCTGTGTGTGTGTGTGTGTGTGTGTGTGTGTGTGTGTGTGTGTGTGTGTGTGTGTGTGTGTGTGTGTGTGTGTGTGTGTGTGTGTGTGTGTGTGTGTGTGTGTGTGTGTGTGTGTGTTGTGTTTTGTGTGTGTGTATGTTTTTGTTTTGTGTGTGTATGTGTGTGTTTGTGTATGTGTGTATGTCTTGTGTGTTTCCTCTTGTGTGTGTGTGTGTGTGTGTGTGTGTGTGTGGTGTGTGATGTGTGTGTGTGTGTGTGTGTGTGTGTGTGTGTGTGTGTGTGTGCGTGTGTGTGTGTATGTGTGGTGTTGCTCAAATCATCTAAATGAGACCACTGGTGTCTGTATCTCACTGGCCTGACTGGTGCCAAGTTATGCTGTGACATTTAGCATAGATTACAGCACTGACACGCAGTCTCAGTCATAGATGAAACTCTGTAGCATCATGGTTGTCATCCTCATGGTCATCGGTATCGTTATCTCCTTGTAAAAACTGTTTCTGTGGCCATTGGGGTGGCGTGGAGTAAAGGTAATAAACAAAGATGAGCATTGTGGAAATTTCCCGAAGTGTGATTTTCCTAAAAAAAATTAAAAATAATAATAATGAAACAAGCCACATCCAAATTATTATCAGAAAAAACAGCAACAACAACAATGATGATGACAAACTCAACAAAAAATGTAACTCGTGGCAATGTTGGTCTTACAGTCAACAACACCTGTCCATCCACTCACTTCCGTTGCCCAACAGGGAAGACAGGGAGGTGTATTCCATGGCATTGGCGGTGTAACTCTGACAACAACTGCGGCGATTTGTCTGATGAACACAATTGTCGTGAGTAGAAGTGTTCTTTGATTATCTCCCTGTTGATCCACGTAGTTGTCATGAGTGAAAGTGTTCTTTGAATATCTCCCTGTTGACCAACACAATTATCGTGAGTAGAAATGCTCTTTGATTATCTCCCTATTGACCAACACAGTTGTCGTGAATAGAAGTGTTTTTTTGATTATCTAGCTGTATACCCGCTCGATTGTTGTGAGTAGAAGTTTTCTTTAATTATCTCCCTGTTGACCCACGTAATTGACGTGAGGAGAAGTGTTCTTTGATTATCTCCCTGTTGACCCACGAAAAGTGTTCTGATTAGTAGTGTTCTTTGATTATCTCCATGTTGACCCATACAAGTGTTGTGATTAGAAGTGTTCTTTGATTATCTCCCTGTTGAGCCGCGCAATTTTCGTAAATAGAACCATTCTTTGATTTTCCGTGTTGACCCATGCAGTTGTTGTTAGTAGAAGCATTCTTTGATTATCTCCCTGTAACCCATGCTGATGTGGTGAGTAGAAGTGGTTTTTGATTATCTCCCCTTTGACTGACGCACTTGCCGTTGGTAAAAGTGCTCTTTGATTATCTCCTTGTTGACCCACGCAAATGTTGTGAGTAGAAGCGTTCTTTGATCATCTCCCTGTTGACCTATGCAAGTCTTGTCAGTGGAAGTGTTCTTTGATTATCTCCCTGTTGACCTATGCAGTTGTCATGAGTGAATGTTTTTTGATTATCTCCCTGTTGAGCCACGTAGTTATCGTTAGTAGAAGTGTTCTTTGATTATCTCCCTGTTGACAAATGCAGTTGTCCTGAGTACAAGTGTGCTTTGATTTTCTCTTTCTTGACCCACGCAATTGTCGTGAGTAGAAGTGAACTTTGATTATCTCCCTGTGTGTGTGTGTGTGTGTGAGTGTGTGTGTGTGTGTGTGTGTGTGTGTGTGTGTGTGTGTGTGTGTGTGTGTGTGTGTGTGAGTGTGTGTTTGTGTGAGTGTGTGTGTGTTGTTTATGTATTTGTTTGTGTGTGTATGTGTGTGTTTGTGTATGTGTGCATGTCTTGTGTGTTTCCCTGTGTGTGTGTGTGTGTGTGTGTGTGTGTGTGTGTGTGTGTGTGTGTGGTGTGTGTGTGTGTGTGTGTGTGTGTTGTGTGTGCGTGTGTGAGTGTATGTGTGGTTTTGCTCAAATCACCTAACTGAGACCACAGGTGTCTGTATCTCACTGGCCTGACTGGTGCCAAGATATGCTGTGACATTTAGCATAGATTAAAGCACTGTCACGCAGTCTCAGTCAAAGATGAAACTCTGTAGCACCATGGTTGTCATCCTTATGGTCATTGGTGTTGTTATCTCCTTGAAAAAAACTGTTTATGTGGCCATTGGGGTGGCGTAGAGAATAGGTAATAAACAAAGATGAGCATGGTGGAAATTTCCCGAAGTGTGATTTTTCTAAAAAAAAAAAAAAAAAAAAATAATAATAATCAAACACGCCACAACCAAAACATTATCAGAAAACAGAGCAACAACAACAATGATGATGACAAACTCAAGAAAAAATGTTGTAACCGTGGCAATGTTGGTCTTGCAGCAACAACACCTGTCCATCCACTCACTTCCGTTGCCCAACAGGGAAGACAGGGAGGTGTATTCCATGGAATTGGCGGTGTAACTCTTACAACAGCTGCGGCGATATGTCTGATGAACACAATTGTCGTGAGTAGAAGTGTTCTTTGATTATCTCCCTGTTGATCCACGTAGTTGTCGTGAGTGAAAGTGTTCTTTGAATATCTCCCTGTTGACCAACAATATTATCGTGAGTAGTAATGCTCTTTGATTATCTCCCTATTGACCCACACAATTGTCATGAGTAGAAGTGTTCTTTGATTATCTCCTTGTTGACCCACGTAGTTGTCGTGAATGAAAGTGTTCTTTGATCAACTCCCTGTTGACCCACGCAATTGTCGTGAGTAGAAGTGCTCTTTGATTATCTTCCTATTGACCAACACAATTGTCATGAATAGAAGTGTGTTTTGATTATCTAGCTGTTTACCCACTCTATTGTCGTGAATAGATGTTTTCTTTAATTATCTCCCTGTTGACCCACGTAATTGACGTGAGTAGAAGTGTTCTTTGATTATCTCCGTGTTCGCTCACGTAATTGTCGTGATTAGACATGTTTTTTTGATTATCTCCCGAACCCACGCAGTTTTCGTGAGTAGAAGAATTCTTTGAGTATCTCCATGTTGACCAAGGTAGTTGCCATGAGTAGAAGTGTTCTTTGATTATCTCCCTGTTGACCCACGCAAGTTTCTGATTAGAATGTTCTTCGATTATCTCCATGTTGACCCATACAAGTGTTGTGAATACAAGTGTTCTTTGATTATCTCCCTGTTGAGCCGAGCAATTTTCGTGAATAGAAATGTTCTTTGATTATCTCCCTGTTGACCCACGTATTTGTCATGAGTAGAAGTGTTCTTTGATTATCTCCCTGTTGACCCACGCAAGTGTTCTTATTAGAAGTGTTCTTTGAAAATCGAACTGTTGGCCTGCACAATTGTCGTGATTAGAAATGTTCTTTGATTATCTCCCTGTTGACCCACGTTGTTGTCGTGAGTGGAAGTGCTCTTTGATTATCTCCCTGTTGACCCACGCAAGTGTTGTGATTAGAAGTGTTCTTTGATTATCTCCCTGTTGACCCATACAAGTGTTGTGAATAGAAGTGTTCTTTGATTATCGCACTGTTGGCCCGCGCATTTGTCGTGATTAGAAATGTTCTTTGATTATCTCAATGTTGACCAACGCTGTTGTTGTGAGTAGAAGCATTCTTTGATTATCTCCCTGTTGACCCACGCAGTTGTTGTTAGAAGAAGCATTCTTTGATTATCTCCCTGTAACCCAAGCTCATGTGGTGAGTAGAAGTGGTTTTTATATTATCTCCCCTTTCACTGACGCATTTGCTGTTGGTAAAAGTGCTCTTTGATTATCTCCTTGTTGACCCACGCAAATGTTGTGAGTAGAAGCATTCTTTGATCATCTCACTGTTGACCCATGCGAGTGTTGTCAGTTGAAGTGTTCTTTGATTATCTCACTACCGCACGCAATTGTCATGAGTAGAAGTGTTCTTTGATTATCTCCCTGTTGACCTATGCAGTTGTCATGAGTGAATGTTTTTTTATTATCTCCCTGTTGACACACGTAGTTATCGTGAGTAGAAGTGTTCTTTGATTATCTCCCTGTTGACAAATGCATTTGTCCTGAGTACAAGTGTTCTTTGATTTTCTCATTCTTGACCCACGCAATTGTTTTGAGTAGAAGTGATATTTGATTATCTCCCTGTGTGTGTGTGTGTGTGTGTGTGGTGTGTGTGTGTGTGTGTGTGTGTGTTGTGTGTGTGTGTGTGTGTTGTGTGTGTGTTTGTGTGTGTGTGTGTGTGTGTGTGTGTGTGTGTTTGTGTTTATGTGTGTGTATGTTTTTGTTTTGTGTGTGTATGTGTGTGTTTGTGTATGTGTGTATGTCTTGTGTGTTTCCCTCTGTGTGTGTGTGTGTGTGTGTGTGTGTGTGTGTGTGGTGTGTGTGTGAGTGTGTGTGTGTGTGTGTGTGTGTGTGTGTGTGTTGTGTGCGTGTGTGTGTGTATGTGTGGTGTTGCTCAAATCATCTAAATGAGACCACTGGTGTCTGTATCTCACTGGCCTGACTGGTGCCAAGTTATGCTGTGACATTTAGCATAGATTACAGCACTGACACGCAGTCTCAGTCATAGATGAAACTCTGTAGCATCATGGTTGTCATCCTCATGGTCATCGGTATCGTTATCTCCTTGTAAAAACTGTTTCTGTGGCCATTGGGGTGGCGTGGAGAATAGGTAATAAACAAAGATGAGCATGGTGGAAATTTCCCGATGTGTGATTTTCCTAAAAAAAAAAAAAATAATAATAATCAAACAAGCCACAATCAAAATATTATCAGAAAAAACATCAACAACAACAATGATGATGTCAAACTCAACAAAAAATGTTGTAACTCGTGGCAATGTTGGTCTTGCAGTCAACAACACCTGTCCATCCACTCACTTCCGTTGCCCAACAGGGAAGACAGGGAGGTGTATTCCATGGGATTGGCGGTGTGACTCTGACAACAGCTGCGGCGATATGTCTGATGAACACAATTGTCGTGAGTAGAAGTGTTCTTTGATTATCTCCCTGTTGATCCACGTAGTTGTCGTGAGTGAAAGTGTTCTTTGAATATCTCCCTGTTGACCAACAATATTATCGTGAGTAGTAATGCTCTTTGATTATCTCCCTATTGACCCACACAATTGTCATGAGTAGAAGTGTTCTTTGATTATCTCCTTGTTGACCCACGTAGTTGTCGTGAATGAAAGTGTTCTTTGATCAACTCCCTGTTGACCCACGCAATTGTCGTGAGTAGAAGTGCTCTTTGATTATCTTCCTATTGACCAACACAATTGTCATGAATAGAAGTGTGTTTTGATTATCTAGCTGTTTACCCACTCTATTGTCGTGAATAGATGTTTTCTTTAATTATCTCCCTGTTGACCCACGTAATTGACGTGAGTAGAAGTGTTCTTTGATTATCTCCGTGTTCGCTCACGTAATTGTCGTGATTAGACATGTTTTTTTGATTATCTCCCGAACCCACGCAGTTTTCGTGAGTAGAAGAATTCTTTGAGTATCTCCATGTTGACCAAGGTAGTTGCCATGAGTTAAGAAGTGTTCTTCGATTATCTCCATGTTGACCCATACAAGTGTTGTGAATACAAGTGTTCTTTGATTATCTCCCTGTTGAGCCGAGCAATTTTCGTGAATAGAAATGTTCTTTGATTATCTCCCTGTTGACCCACGTATTTGTCATGAGTAGAAGTGTTCTTTGATTATCTCCCTGTTGACCCACGCAAGTGTTCTTATTAGAAGTGTTCTTTGAAAATCGAACTGTTGGCCTGCACAATTGTCGTGATTAGAAATGTTCTTTGATTATCTCCCTGTTGACCCACGTTGTTGTCGTGAGTGGAAGTGCTCTTTGATTATCTCCCTGTTGACCCACGCAAGTGTTGTGATTAGAAGTGTTCTTTGATTATCTCCCTGTTGACCCATACAAGTGTTGTGAATAGAAGTGTTCTTTGATTATCGCACTGTTGGCCCGCGCATTTGTCGTGATTAGAAATGTTCTTTGATTATCTCAATGTTGACCAACGCTGTTGTTGTGAGTAGAAGCATTCTTTGATTATCTCCCTGTTGACCCACGCAGTTGTTGTTAGAAGAAGCATTCTTTGATTATCTCCCTGTAACCCAAGCTCATGTGGTGAGTAGAAGTGGTTTTTATATTATCTCCCCTTTCACTGACGCATTTGCTGTTGGTAAAAGTGCTCTTTGATTATCTCCTTGTTGACCCACGCAAATGTTGTGAGTAGAAGCATTCTTTGATCATCTCACTGTTGACCCATGCGAGTGTTGTCAGTTGAAGTGTTCTTTGATTATCTCACTACCGCACGCAATTGTCATGAGTAGAAGTGTTCTTTGATTATCTCCCTGTTGACCTATGCAGTTGTCATGAGTGAATGTTTTTTTATTATCTCCCTGTTGACACACGTAGTTATCGTGAGTAGAAGTGTTCTTTGATTATCTCCCTGTTGACAAATGCATTTGTCCTGAGTACAAGTGTTCTTTGATTTTCTCATTCTTGACCCACGCAATTGTTTTGAGTAGAAGTGATATTTGATTATCTCCCTTGTGTTGTGTGGTGTGTGTGTGTGTGTGTGTGTGTGTGTGTGTGTGTGTGTGTGTGTGTGTGTTGTGTGTGTTGTGTGTGTGTGTGTGTGTGTGTGTGTGTGTGTGTTGTGTGTGTTATGTGTGTGTATGTTTTTGTTTTGTGTGTGTATGTGTTGTTGTTTGTGTATGTGTGTATGTCTTGTGTGTTTCCCTCTGTGTGTGTGTGTGTGTGTGTGTGTGTGTGTGTGTGTGTTGTGTGGTGTGTGTGTGTTGTGTGTGTGTGTGTGTGTGTGTGTGTGTGTGTGCGTGTGTGTGTGTATGTGTGGTGTTGCTCAAATCATCTAAATGAGACCACTGGTGTCTGTATCTCACTGGCCTGACTGGTGCCAAGTTATGCTGTGACATTTAGCATAGATTACAGCACTGACACGCAGTCTCAGTCATAGATGAAACTCTGTAGCATCATGGTTGTCATCCTCATGGTCATCGGTATCGTTATCTCCTTGTAAAAACTGTTTCTGTGGCCATTGGGGTGGCGTGGAGAATAGGTAATAAACAAAGATGAGCATGGTGGAAATTTCCCGATGTGTGATTTTCCTAAAAAAAAAAAAAAATAATAATAATCAAACAAGCCACAATCAAAATATTATCAGAAAAAACATCAACAACAACAATGATGATGTCAAACTCAACAAAAAATGTTGTAACTCGTGGCAATGTTGGTCTTGCAGTCAACAACACCTGTCCATCCACTCACTTCCGTTGCCCAACAGGGAAGACAGGGAGGTGTATTCCATGGGATTGGCGGTGTGACTCTGACAACGACTGCGGCGATATGTCTGATGAACACAATTGTCGTGAGTAGAAGTGTTCTTTGATTATATCTCTGTTGATCCACGTAGTTGTCGTGAGTGAAAGTGTTCTTTGATTATCTCCCTGTTGACCAACACAATTATCGTGAAAATGCTCTTTGCTTATCTCTCTATTGACTCACACAATTGTCGTGAGTAGAAGTGTTCATTAATTATCTACCTGTTGACCCACGTATTTGTTGTGAGTGAAAGTGTTCTTTGATTATCTCCCTGTTGACCCATGCAATTGTTGTGAGTAGAAGTGCTTTTTGATTATCTTCCTATTGACCCACACAGTTGTCATGAATAGAAGTGTTTTTTGATTATCTAGCTGTTTACCCACTCGATTGTCTTGAGTAGAAGTGTTCTTTTATTATATCCCTGTTGAACCACGTAATAGACGTGAGTAAAAGTGTTCTTTGATTATCTCCCTGTTGACTCACGTAATTGTCGTGAGTAGAAATGTTTTTTTATTATCTCTCTCCCTGTTGACCCACGCAAGTGTTGTGATTACAAGTGTTATTTGATTATCTAGCTGTTTACCCACTCGATTGTTGTGATTACAAGTGTTCTTTGATTATCGCACTGTTGGCCCGCGCTTTTGTCGTGATTAGAAATGTTCTTTGATTATCTCCCTGTTGACCCACGCAGTTGTTGTTAGTAGAAGCATTTTTTTTATTATCTCCCTGTAACCCAAGCTGATGTGGTGAGTAGAAATTTTTTTTGATTATCTC
>JAPXFY010002616.1:0-2500 GCA_030674185.1 Monoplex corrugatus
GCACACATAGTCTAAGAACATGTCCCGACGTAGGACCATTCTGTCCGATTTATCGCACAGGGGAGATTAAAAAACACACCTGAATACAAATATAAGCATACATAAGGACACCAAAACATATAAAAACAGGCATAAATTACCTAAAATTGCTTCCGCATATCTCACCTCCTTAGAGCCAAAAACGCACTTAATATATGTACCCAGGTATCAATCCGGACAAAAAGCACGTAAGACTTTATCGCAAAAATACAGGTGAATGGACCATTAAGGCAGAAAATGACAAGTAGAAATGACAGAAAGCAAGGCAACAAGGCAGAAACAAAGAGAGTGAGAGAAAAGAGGAAATTTCTAGCACAGAATTTCCAGAAGGTGGGGATACTATTCATACTGAAAGAGCCTCCGGCAACCCAACGGGGGGACACTGTGGCCTCGAAAAAGCATCAGATAACATATAACTTGACGTGAAGTTAGGACAATGGCTGACCGTCAAAAACGTGAAAATAGAATGGAACTATTGTTAGAATTCGCTAGGAAATGCTCTTCAATTCTCTTTATGAAAAAGTACTAATTTTTAGCAGTATACTTTTTGTCACTGCGACCTTGGTTCCACGACCTCCACGGTTAACAATTTTGATCCAAATTTGGTACAGATCCATTCAGCGAGAAGAGAAAACCTTGACAACACATTTGTGACCCATTCTCACAAAAGGCACAATAAGTCTCATTTTAGGCATTTTTAGGTTTTGGTATCACTATAAAGTTTAGAATCTCAGCTTTCAAATGGTACTAAAGTTGAGTTTCAGGCTAAAAAAACATAAAAAGTTATGGGCTTTCAAAGATGAGAGGGGTCAAGTCAGCCATTTTGAGAAAAACTGTTGAAGAGAATAGGCCTGAATTGAACAGGTATTGTCAGAAACTCCTTAGCAACAAGCATTAAATATCAACCAAATCAGCTGAAATTCCATACTTCTCTTGTTTACTTAATTGTTCATCCATCCAAAACAACAACAAGAAAAATGATTCAGTGGCCAGATAGTAGCACTTACCACACATTAAAACACACACAAAAATAATAATAATCGATTGAATTTGACTTTATTGTGTTAGGACATAGTGTAAAAAGTGGCTATAGAGCATGAAAATGCAGAAAACTCAAATCGACTTATTGTCCCTGTTCAGAGTTTTCAGCCCACAGCAGCAGAAGGCCTCGCCCGACTTATTGTACCTTTTGTCAGAGCGGGTCACAAATTTGGTACAGATCCATTTAGCAAGAAGAGAAAATCTTGACAACACATTGTTGTCACAGAGACAGAGATTTAGACACACAGTAAAAAAAAAAAGCAAACCAACCAACTAACCAACCAACCAACCAACCAACTAGCCAACCAACCAACCAAACAAATGGTTTACTAATACCATAATTAATCTAGGGAAAGAAAAAGCTCAATAGAACAGCTGTCTCTACTAAATATGAAACAAACTGTCATGCTTGTCTTCGTGGATTGACATATAAGAGTTTGTTTTGTCAATGTGTTTGTAGACGTGTATACGTAAAAAATTAACAAGGAAGTTGATAAAAACAAAAATGCACATACAAACAACAAACAACAAACAAACGATCAAACTAACCAACCAACCAACCCAACCCAACCCAACCCAACCCAAACCCAACCAACCAACCAACCAACCAACCAACCAAACAACCAACCAACCCAACCAATCAACCAACCAACCAACCAACCAACCAACCAAAACTCTCACTACTCTTTAAGAAAGGTAGCCTCAGGTCCCCGAAGACCTTTCTCTTACAATTATGGCTTGACATAAGTATTTCATACGTTTACATGCACATTACCCATAAAACAAAGCAAAACGTATTTCAAGAAACATAACGTACAATGACAAAACGTTTGGTCTCAGAAAGACAGTAAGAAATTCAGATAGTCGATACAAGAACAAACTAAATTAGGCATTCGTCTATGATTTCGAAAAAAAATAATCTTGATCTGTATTTTCTTTGTTGTGTTTGTCTGCATTAGTATGGCTACAGCTCATCGGTTCTCAATGGGTGCTTCAGTTGCTTAGAAGTATGAATGCAGGCCCCCATAAAAAAGTAGAAAATGAGTAAATGTTATTGTTATTGTTATTATTATTTTTGTTTAAAGCCCAGCCGACTGCGTAGAGCCATATCAGGGCTATAACCGCTTCAAAACGTACAAAACTTTAACAGGAAAAAAAAAGAAAAAAAGAAAAGAAATTTAAGAACACATATCAATTCATTCGCCCACATAATCTAAGGAAATGCCCACGGCGTTGACTGAATGAAAGAATGAATGAAAGAATGAGTGAATGAATAAATGAATGAATGAATGATTGAATGAACGAATGAATGAATGAATGAATGAATGAATGAATAAATGAATGAATGAATGAATGAATGAATGAATGAATGAATGAATGAATTTCGGGATTTCTGCATACCACGCGTTTTGGGCTTAAA
>JAPXFY010002616.1:20000-26118 GCA_030674185.1 Monoplex corrugatus
TTAGTCTTTGTTACTTTTTGTACCCGCTTGACAAAGGCGAGTTGGCCGAAAATTTGCGCCTGTCTTGACTTGTTATATTACATACGCGTTCTGACTCTCTGTGTTTTGTATTTTTCTGTTGTTTTTTGTTTGTTTGTTTGTTTTAACTAGTTTTCATTCATTTTCAAATACAAACATTTCCAAATATCTTGAAATGTATTCAATGCTACAATGCATAAGCAACAGATGTAACAAAGTACAGAAGAACAGGAATTCATTGTAATATATATATATATATATATAATATATAATATATATATATATATATATATACACACACATTAATATACACACATATATATATATTGTATATAATATACATACATATATAATATATCATACATACATATATGTTATATGTATGTTAATAGTACAAAGATAGATAGACAGATAGATAGATAGATAGATATAGATAGATAAGCATATAAATAAATAGACAGACACAGACAGACAGACATATAGATAGACAGATAGATAGATAGCTAGCTAGCCAGCTAGAGAATAGATAGATAAAATAGATGGATAGATAGATAAACAGAAAAGGATGGATAGACCGATAGCTGTTTTTCTGGTTTACATACGAACACAAACTGAAACCACAGAATATTTCTTCTCCAAAAGGCGCGTTCAAACACGCACACAAGACAGACCCTCCACCCGTACCCACCAAAATCAACAAAAAAACTCACCAAACACACCCCTCACCCCCACCCTACCCCACCCCCTCCCATCAAGCTTGCCTCTCGCGGTTTGCCGATTTCCGATCGATCTGTATTTTTTTGCTTAGTGGTTTTGATCGATCCACAGCGGGCACTCTAAATTTTCTGCCTGCCTGCCTGCATAAACCCTCTGCCATCGATTGATGTGTTGTGGTCGGTGTTGTTATGTATGTGTGTCAGGCTCCACGGCGTGCTGTCGACCTTCGTGCCTATCATTTCTTCTAATGTAGGCCCTACTTTTCTCTTCTCTCTCTCTTCTCTTCTCTTCTCGGCTGGCTGTTCGGGCGGTTTTACAAGGTAGGACTGCCGGTAGGAAAGGTCTGAGAGTTCGATTCTGCTTTTGGGGGCACCGCTTGGTGTGTAAAAGGTGGAGTTTTTTTGTTTTTTTTTTCTAATCTTCTGAATTACTTCCCTTTCCCCTTCCCTCCCTCCTCCTCCAATCTCCTGAGTTGCTTCCCTTCCCTCTCCTCGAATCTCTGGGTTGCTTTCCCCCCCTACGTCCTCGGTTGTTTCCACCTTCACCACCACCACCTTCAATCTCCCAGATTAACGTACATCAGACCTATTGGTGTATAAAGGGTGGAGTTGCTTTTTTATCCTAATCTCCCGAGTTCCTTTTTTCCCCCAATCTCGAGTTGCTTCCCCCCCCCAATCCCCGAGTTGCTCCCCCCCAATCTCCCAAGTTGCTCCCCCCCCCAATCTCCCGAGTTGCCCCACCCAATCTCCCCGTTGCTCCCCCCAATCTCCCAGTTGCTCCCCCTCCCCAATCTTCCCAGTTGC
Source organism: Monoplex corrugatus (assembly GCA_030674185.1). Lineage (NCBI taxonomy): Eukaryota > Metazoa > Mollusca > Gastropoda > Littorinimorpha > Ranellidae > Monoplex > Monoplex corrugatus. The sequence continues at coordinate 21,539 of JAPXFY010002616.1, forward strand.
TCCCCCTCCCAATCTCCCAAGTTGCTCCCCCCAATCTCCCCAGTTGCTCCCCCCCCCCAATCTCCCGAGTTGCTCCCCCCCAATCCCCCAGTTGCTCCCCCTCCCCAATCTTCCCAGTTGCCTCCCCCTCCCCAACTCCCAAGTTGCTCCCCCCAATCTCCCCGTTGCTCCCCCTCCCCAATCTCCCAAGTTGCTCCCCTCCCCAATCTCCCAGTTGCTTTCCCCCCCCCCAAACCCCCAGTTGCTCCCCCCAATCTCCCCAGTTGCTCCCCTCCCCAATCTCCCCAGTTGCTCCCCCTCCCCAATCTCCCCCAAATTGCTCCCCCCAATCTCCCCAGTTGCTCCCCCCAATCTCCCCATTGCCCCCTCCCAATCCCCAGTCTCCCCCCCAACTCCCCGTTCTCCCCCCCCCAATCCCCCAATTCTCCCCCCCCCCAATCCCCGTTTCTCCCCCCCCCCCCCCCATCCCCCCTTTTTCCCCCCCAAACTCCCCTTTGGCCCCCCCCCCCCAATCCCCGTTCTCCCCCCAATCCCCGGGTTTTTTTTCCCCCCCCCCCCCCCCAACTCCCGGGTTTCCCCCCAAATCCCCCAGTTGTTTCCCCCCCCCAATCCCCGATTGCTTCCCCCCCAAACCCCCCGGTTTTCCCCCCCCTTTCCGTTTTTCTCCCCCCCCCCCAATCTCCCCCGGGTTTTCCCCCCCCCCCCCCGTTTCCCAAAATTGTTCCCCCCCCTTTTTCCGATTTTCCCCCCCTCCCCGGTTTTCCCCCCCAAACCCCTTGTCCCCCCCCCCCTTTCCCAAATTTTCCCCCCCCAAAACCCCCCGGGTTCCCCCCCCCCCCCCGACCCGTTTCCCCCCCCCGCCCCCAAATTTTTTCCCCCCCCCTCCCCGATTTTTCCCCCCCGTCTCCAGGTTGTTCCTCCCCCAGTTCCCCAGTTTTTTCCCCCCCCCAACCCCCCCCCCCCCCCCCCCAGTTGCCCCCCCCCCTTCCGAGTTGTTTCCCCCCCAAACCCCGGTTTTTCCCCCCGCTCCAATTGTTCCCCCCCTCTCCCGGTTGTTCCCCCTTCCCCCGGTTGTTCCCCCCCCCTCCCCGAGTTGCCCCCCCCCCCCCTTCCCCTTTTTCCCCCCAGTCCCCCGAGGGTTTCCCCCCCATCCCCCCCCGAGTTTTCCCCCATCCCCCCAATTGTTCCCCCATCCCCGTTTTTCCCCCCCCATCCCCGATTTTTCCCCCCCCCCCCCCTCCCCGAGTTTTTCCCCCCTTCCCGGTTTTTCCCCCCCCAAGTTTCCCCGTTTGCTTCCCCCCCCCCCCCCCCCCCCCCCATTTTTTTCCCAAACCCGACTGTTTCCCCCCCTCCCCCCCCCCCCCCCCCCCCTAAATCTCCCAGATTAAAGTAAACGACTTCTTTGGGGGGAAAGGGTGGGGTTTTTTCCCCACCCACCCCCCCCCCCAAATCCCGGGTTTTTTCCCCCTCCCCCAAAACCCGACAAATAACGCCTTCCTGCTGTGCTTAATCCCCTTTTGGGTTTCCACAAAAACACCCCAAAAAACCCCACACACCAACACCACACCAAAACCACACACACACCCCCAACACCCAAAAAACACAAACCACCACCCACACAACCCCAACAAACCACACACTCAACACACACAACCCCACACACCAACCAAAAACACCACCCAAAACCCCACAACACACCCACACCAACCGAAAAACCCAAACTCCCCAAAACCTGTAAGCTTTTTGTTCTGGGGGTGGGTTTTTGGCGCACAAAACCCGCATGCCACCTTTTTGAAGGTTTTGCAGACTGCGCACTACTACAACCTTTGCAGGCGGGGCCAAAAACGCCAACACGTCGGAAAAAAAAAAAAAAACAAAAAAAAAAAAAAAAAAAAAAAAAAAAAAAAAAAAAACCCACTTTTTTTATCGTAAAAAAAAAATAAATAAAAATCGAAAGGGAAACGGGGCAATCAAATCAAAAATAAACGGTAATAACGACAGGATACATAAACAAGTAATAAGTAATAAAGATAGAAGACAAAAGACAGACAGACAGCAGACAGACGAAAAAAGATAAAGATAAAAGAAATAGATGGATAGAGATAGATGATAGATAGATAGAAAAGACAAAGAAAATAAGATAAATAAAAGATAGACAGCAGACAGAAGATAGATAGATAACAGAAGACAGTAACAAAATTAAAGAATTTAAAAGTAGATAACAACATAATACATAAAAAATAAAATTAGATGAAGCAATAGAATTTTAGATAGTAGATAGATCGACAGTAGAAAATATAACAGACAGAAAAGTAGATAATACATGGATGGGGTTGGATGATGATAAAAGGGTTGGTAAATAATAAAAGGGGGGAATGGAGATTAGATAGACAAAGAAATAAAAAATAACGATGACAAAGGAGGGGGGGGGGTGATGGGGGGGGATGGGGATGGGGAGGATGGTGGGGGGGATGGAGAATAGATGGCTGGGCGGGGTAGACAAGACAATAACAGACAACAACGAAAAATAGAGGACAACACACAACAGACAGACGATAGTGCACGAAACAAGGACAATAAGAATAAAAAAAAAATTAAAGAAAATGACTTTAAAAAAAGCGGAAGGAGTGTTTTGGCCAACGTGCAAACAACTACATTTCGTTTCAATCTTTCTCTAAAATGGGAAACAAAAAACGGTTAGTTACGGAATACTGTCCGTAAATTGTGACCTTTGATGCCAACATCACGCACAGGCCTTTTACGGATAAGTATTCCAACTTACATTATATTTTTTTCCCAAAATTCTGACGTGTATTTACACGCAAGAGTTTAACCCTTTTACCCCCCAACCCACCCCAACGCAAAAACATAACCTTTGACCCCCTAACCCTTTTTACCAACTGCAAAAACTAACCCTTTTTACCCCAACCTCCCCAACTGCAAAAACAAAACCCTTTGACCCCAACCCTACCCCAAAATGCAAAAAAAATAACCCTTTTTACCCCCCACCCTATCCACCAACGCAAAAAAAACCCCTTTTACCCAAACCTATCCCCAAAAGCAAAAAAACCAACCCTTTACCCCCCCTATCCACCCCTAAAAAAAAAAACCCCTTTTTACCCCCCACCCCATCTACCTACCAAAAAATAACCCTTTCCCCCCTAACCCATCCCCCAAATGAAAAAAAAACCCTTTGACCCCCACCCCCCCACCAAAGCAAAAAAAAAAATAACCCTTTGACTCCCCCCCTACCCCCAAAAGCAAAAAAAAAACCCTTTTACCCTCACCCATCCACCAAAAGCAAAAACCAACCCTTTTAATCCCTCCCCTTCCCCAACTGCAAAAACCAAAACCTTTTATCCCCACCCTACCAAAACTGCAAAAAGAAACCCCTTTTCTCCCACCCTTTCCCCAAACTCAAAAAGCTAACCCTTTTTCCCCTCCCCTATCCCCCAACGCAAAAAGCAAAACCTTTTTACCCCCCCACCCACCCCCAACTGCAAAAAAATAACCCTTTTACCCCCCCACCCTACCACCAGCTTCCGCAGGAAAAGACGGATAGGGGGGGGAGAAAGGTTTTTTTACTTGCTAAAACTTACAAAGCAGGAGGGTGTGGACAATGGGGGGAACAAAGTTTAAAGGGAGTTTTTCCTCAAGGGCCTTGCCGCTGGGTTGGCGATCATGGCTTCCTCTGTCTCTTTTTTTTTGCCCCAACTCTCTTTCCCCCCCCCTTTTCCCCAGCCCTTTTTGCAAGTCCTCATTTTTTTCTCCCGGGGCACCTGGGCTCTTTTCCCCCCATTTCCCCTTTTTGACCAGGGACCAAAAACCCCCCCCCTCATAAAAGGGCCCATAAAAATTTTCCCGGCTTTTCCAACTTCTTTTTAGTGTCCCTTGGCCCTCCAAAAACGTCCTTTTTTTTCTTTGCTGCCATGGGAAAATATTGGTTATTCTGTCCTTTTTTTGCAATCTTAAGTTTTTAAATTACATAGGACTGGAAAGGGGGTTTTGCCCAGCTTTAACGCAACTATTGCAATCATTTTAAATTAAAACGGGAAAATTCGTCCACCCAAAACAAAATGAAATGGAAATATAACAAAATTTAACCGTCAAAAAATTCCAAAAAGAAAAACGTTTTTAAAAAACCCAAAGCCTTTTAATTAACAAGGAAAAAAGTTTTGGAAAAAAACCCAAAAAGAAACGCGACAATCAACAAGCAAAGTCAAAAAAGCAGCCGAATGGGTTCAAAAGAATTAAAAGTTCCATGGGCACAAAAAAAAAAAAAAACAGACAGTGGAAAAAACAAATACAAAAAAACATTTTAGTGATGATAAAGTTTAGAAAACAATAACATTTACGGCATTTTTTGAGGGAAAAGAAATTTGAAATTATGGGCACAAAAAAAAAACTAAGGAAAAAAATACCGGGGTTAAACCAAGGGGGCAAATTTTGGTTTTCCGAATTTGGGGACAAGGGGGAGGGGGAAGGGTTTGCAGGGGGAAAAAAACAATTTAGGGAAGGGGCCTGATCACCCAAAGCCCGCGGCACGGCAGGGCAAAGGTGAGTCTGCAACATTCTGATGT
>JAPXFY010000261.1:7500-10000 GCA_030674185.1 Monoplex corrugatus
CGCAGACATCTCTCACTATTGTCCAAAAAGAAAACACAAGAAAGGCAGACCACCTACCATCACAGGGTGTGCTACTGATAAGGATGAAAACAAGAGATATGCACGTGGATCTTCCCATGTGAAACACCAGACAATATAACCATTAAGAAGATGCTATCTGAAGCACTAAAGACAGCCATAAAATACATCATGAAGAACCACATATATAGGTTCGATGACACCATCAAGAAACAAGCAAATGATGGCCCTATTGGACTTGAACTAACGGATGAACTGGCAGGGATTTTCATGGTTTGATGGGACAAGCAGATATTAGGCAAACTAAGAAACACTAGGGATCCGAGTCCTGATGTACAAACGATATGTAGACGATATTAATGTCATCCTGATAGCTCCAGACAGTAGACTGAGATACCTCAACGAAGATGGTGAGGAGGAACTCATAACTGAGGAGGATAGAGGAGAAACAAGGAACAGTGAGGAAAGAGGGATCTCCTTATTAAAAGAGATAGGCAATAACATACATAAGTCGATCCAACTAGAGATAGACTACCCATCCATGCATGAAGACAATAAACTCCCCCTTCTCGATATCAAAATGTGGGTTGAAGAAGTTGAAAAAGAAGACAACAGGCACGTTAAGGTAGTAATGCATGAGTACTACGCAAAGGAAGTATCTACCAAATCTGTCATACATGCCAATTCAGCCATGCCCAGAAGTACCAAAAGGACTGTATTAACCCAAGAAGTACTGCGCATACTACTTAGATGTAGTCCTAGGCTCCCGTGGGAAATGACAGTCAGGCACATTAACAAATTTATGATGCGCATGCAGTACTGCGGCTACAGCAAGAAGTTTAAGACCCAAATAGTCAAATCTGCCCTGGCAGCTTATGAAAAGATCAGAAACAAAGATGAAGAAGGGGAACAGCCGATGTACATGCCGAAAGGTTGGAAGAGAGCAGAGAGGAGAGAGGAAAAGAGAAAGAATAAACAGGAATGGTATCAGAAAGGAGGATATGAGAGCGTAGTCTTTGTCCCTCCAACACCAAAATCCAAACTGAAGAAAGACTTTGAATGTGAAATCAAGAAAACTAACATAAAGATAAGAGTAGTAGAGACATCAGGGAAGTCAATCAAAAACATCCTCCAGCGATCCCACCCTTTTCCCAACAGAAAATGTAATGACCAACAAAATTGTATGGTATGTGCAGGGAGTGAGAAGGGGGGATGCAGGGCAAACAATATCACATATCAAATAGTGTGTGATAAATGTAAATCTGTTTACTATGGAGAGACCACCCGTAATGGCTATAGTAGGGGGTTAGAACACATGGCAGCCTATAAGAACAAAGATAATGACTCAGTCCTCTATAGACATGTTAATACTACACACAAATATGAAGAAAAGACACCCGAGTTTGTGATGACAGTGACAGGCAAACATAAAAGTGCATTGGACCGACAAATCAGTGAAGCAGTCCAAATACACAACGCCCCAAGCAACCTACTGATGAACAGAAAATCAGAATGGGGTCACACACGGATAGTGAGAAGTGTTCTCACAGCTGAATAGTTCTACAACAAGCCTCTGCCCACCAGTCTGACGAGGGTTCGCTGAACCGATCAGGCCTAACAAAAAGTAAGTGAAATTCCTTGATGGATAATATTCGTTTAGGCGTGATATATGTGTAAATTATAATAAGATTGTGCCTATTATAATTTCACAAAACAATGGTCATAAAGTCACAAAATACTAGTCCCGAAAAGTTTTTACCATTTTAACTGTTATGAACTCAGAGTCCTCTCACCAGACAGCAGATACACATTAGAAATAGCCAGCAGAACTGGCCAAGCTGAAAGAGCATTCAAAAAACAAAAACAAAAATTAAAAGCGTTCTTACCAACAAAAGCCTATCAGGAAGAGAGTTCGTTAGTGCTATATAGAACCGATACTGTTGTACGGATGCAAAGCTTGGACAATCAACAAGCAAGGTCAGAACAACATTGAGGCGGCTGAAATTTGGTTTCCAGGAAGAATGTTAAGAGTTCCACTGACAGCAAAGAAAACGAACGAGACAAGTCTTGAAAGAAGCAAAAAACACAAAAAGAATGTTAATGAAGAAGATTCGGAAAAGGACAAGCAACATTGACAAAGACATTTTATAAGACAAAGGAGAAATTTGAGCAACTAGTCACAACAGGAATGCTTGAGGGAAAAAGAGCTCTAGGTAGACCCAAAGACAAAATATTAGTCTTGCAGAGCGGATGGGGACAGAAAAAGTAGGAAACATATTTGCAGAGACAAAAGATATATTCGTATGGAGGGTCATGATCGCCAACTCGATGCGGCATGTCACATGATGATGATGATGACGACGACGACGACGATGCCGACGACGATGACGACGACGATGATGATGATTACGACGATGAGGATGGTGGTGGTGGTGATGATGATGATGATGATGATGATGAACTCAAGAGTTATGTGACAACT
>JAPXFY010000261.1:40000-42500 GCA_030674185.1 Monoplex corrugatus
CGGGAGGGTCCGGGTTCGACACTGCCTGGGTACCTCCCACCTAGTGAATAAAGGGTGGAGATTTTTCAGATCTCCCAGGTCAACAATATGTACACAGCTACCAGTGCCTAAACCTACTTCGTACTTACTCCAAAACAAGAGTATCTGCCTGTGCTCAAGCAAACAGGAACCAGAAAAAACACGAAAAAAGAATAAGAACGCGTATTTAATATAACAAGACAAGACAGGCGCAAATTTTCGGTACAACTGGCCTTTGTCAAGCGTAAGATCACAAACAAACAAACACCAGATACAAAAATTAGGTGAAAAAAAGACTGAAACTTCCCTGCTGTTCCGTCCAGTGTGAGAAATGGAAAATTCCTTTTCTCACACTGGACGAAACAGCATGGACGGAGCAGCAGGGAAGTTTCAGTTTTTTCCTCCTAAATTTTGTATCTGGTGTTTGTTTGTTTGTGATCTTACGCTTGACAAAGGCCAGTTGGCCAAAAATTTGCGCCTGTCTTGTCTTGTTATATTAAATACGCGTTCTTATGCTTTTTTTCGTGTTTTTTTCTGGTTCGTACTTCGTACGTATTATAGGCACATAGCATCAAATTGTTATTGTTACTGTTATGTTTGTTTACATGTAACCAAGATTATTCCAGCGGAAGGCTGATAAAATACTAGTATAGAATATAGACTAGGTAAAACATAGTCTAAGTAGGGCCACAGGACCTGGCCAGCTCATGGATTTATGTACAGGCTTAAGGCATGTGCCATGTTCACCATACACATGGCACCTGTGACGTTAGTGCATATGGAATTCGTTCCGAGCGCGGAGAATGTCATCTTGAGAAACTGAAACTGAAACTGAGACTGTGGAGCCATATCAGGGACATAACTCTTTCAAAACAAACACAATACTTCAACACGAAAAGAAGGAAAAGAAAATTAAGTACACATATCAATGCATTCGTGCACATAATCTAAGGAGATGCCCCTGGCGTTGACCACTCCGTCCAGGCTACCGCACAGGGGATTTAAAAAAACAAAGAAACCGGAACTACAAATTAAAACATAACTAAGGAAATTAAAACATACATAAAAACGGGCCGAAATAACCTAAAATTGCTTCCACATATCTCATTTTCCTAGAGCCAAAAATGCACTTAATACATATACCCAATTATCAATCCTAAGAAAACGTACGTAAGACTTTATCGTACACATACAGGTGAATGGACCAACAAGGCAGAAAATGATAGGAAGAAATGACAGAAAGCAAAGAAACAAGGCAGAAACAAAGAGAGTGACAGAAAAGAGGATATTTCTAGCACAGAATTTCCAGAAGGTGGGGATACTATTTATACTGAAAGAGCCCCCGGCATCCCCACAGGGGGAGAGCATCAAATATTCACGTTAAAGAACCTGTAAGTCATGTCAATGTAGATCCGGTGGCTTGTGGACATATGAAAACAGCCAGCATGCACACCCAACCGAAGACGGAATATGTAGACTATGGAGCAATAAACCACCTGCGTAGTGTGGGCAGAACAACTCGCATACATGTATCTAAGAAAAATCGGAACGCAAATTTTTTTTCTTAATAAATACAAAAACATAAAGAGAAGAGAAACATTATCAAAACAGAAATGCTAAGAAATAAAAATGGTAAGAATAAATAAAGAAAAGCATGAACAGAACAGAAGCATTCTCTTTTATTTGTGTGACATGTTATAAAACAAAGTGAACACAAAAGTATTTCGGTGCGAGCTTTTTAATGATCTCACTGTTTATGTGCGACTTAAACAGCACGCGTGTACTACAGTGGATAGATGGTTGATTTTCGTGTTGTTTTTTTTCTCCTCTCCTCCGCTTTTCGTTTTTCCAGCTGTTTCACTTCCCAAACATGCACATACCTGAAACAATGGAGGAATATGTGGCGAGATGAAGAAGAGAGGTGTTCAGATCTATCAGTCGATAAGTGACACACGAATTACACATAATTGTTCCATGCTTTTCAAATCAATAACTTCAAAATATAGCCAGGTAAAAAAAAAAAAAAACCCAGTCAAGCCATTCTTACAATCTCCCTCTTTAAACAAACTATTTCGAAAAATCCAAGTTACGTACTTTTTAAGGTCAAGCTGACATTGGAGAAGCATCGGATGAAACAAATTTGGACATGAAGCGAGGACAGTGGTTGACGCAACAACAATGAAATAAAAAAAAAAAAACCCAAGGTAAATGATGACTGGATCTGAAAAGGTCATGCAACGCATGGACAGCCCCCCTCCCCCCCCCCCTTTGTTTTATGGAATAACTATCAAGTGGTGTTGAGAGCTAGACATGTTACTGTCCGGAGAATGGCCAGACATTGGTGCTCCAGGTCTCATCCGCACCCTCATGGTGTTTCTTGTTAACTAGATTGTATACATTTTCAGAAGTTCTTGAGAAATGCTGTTCACACATCTTTCTGAAAAATGCGCTGATTTCAGGCACGTTTTGGTATGTGTGATCT
>JAPXFY010000261.1:55000-69444 GCA_030674185.1 Monoplex corrugatus
GTGTCTATATGTCAACAATTTGACTATTGTGTCTATATGTCAACAATTTGACTATTGTGTCTATATGTCAACAATATGACTATTGCGTCTAATGTCAACAATTTGACTATTGTGTCTATATGTCAACAATTTGACTTATTGTGTCTATATGTCAACAATTTGACTATTGTGTCTATATGTCAACAATTTGACTATTGTGTCTATATGTCAACAATTTGACTATTGTGTCTATATGTCAACAATTTGCTATTGTGTCTATATGTCAACAATTTGACTATTGTGTCTATATGTCAACAATTTGACTATTGTGTCTATATGTCAACAATTTGACTATTGTGTCTATATGTCAACAATTTGACTATTGTGTCTATATGTCAACAATTTGACTATTGTGTCTATATGTCAACAATTTGACTATTGTGTCTATATGTCAACAATTTGACTATTGTGTCTATATGTCAACAATTTGACTATTGTGTCTATATGTCAACAATTTGTCTATTGTGTCTATATGTCAACAATTTGACTATTGTGTCTATATGTCAACAATTTGACTATTGTGTCTATATGTCAACAATTTGTCTATTGTGTCTATATGTCAACAATTTGACTATTGTGTCTATATGTCAACAATTTGACTATTGTGTCTATATGTCAACAATTTGATTGTTGTGTCTATATGTCAACAATTTGACTATTGTGTCTATATGTCAACAATTTGACTATTGTGTCTATATGTCAACAATTTGACTATAGTGTCTATATGTCAACAATTTGATTATTGTGTCTATATGTCAACAATTTGACTATTGTGTCTATATGTCAACAATTTGATTGCTGCCTAAACAGTTCACTGGAAGATTGTTTAGCAAGGCCATTGGATCTTGTTATATGAACATACCAATGTTGTTTTCTTTTTTTAACTGATGTCAGCAGATTTTCAAATAGTGCAGTGAGCAGATTGGTGATGTAGTGCACTTGTTTTGGGTGACAACATCAGTGATACTGATGTTTAGTATCTTGCAATATCATCTCATTTCCATGGTTGGATTCGGAGCAACAAATACGTAATACTGATGCTTAATATCTTGCAGTAACATCTCATTTCGGATTCGGAACAACAATTACGCAATACTGACGTTTAATATCTTGCGGTGACATATATTCTCCATGGTTGGATTCGGAACAACAAATATGCAATACTGGTGCTTAATATCTTGCAATAACATCTCATTTCGGATTCGGAACAATAAACACACAATATTGATGTTTAATATCTCACAATAACATCTGATTTCCATGGTTGGATTCGGAACAACAAATACGCAGTACTGGTGCTTAACATCTTGCAATGACGTCTCATTTCGGATTCGAAATAACAAATACACAATACTTACGCTCAATATCTTGCAATAACATCTCATTTCTATGGTTGGATTCCGAACAACAAATACGTAATACTGATGAGTAATATCCAGCAGTAACATCTCATTTCCATGTTTGGAATCAAAACAACAAATACATAATACTTATGCTTAATCTCTTGCAATAACATCTCATTTCGGATTCGGAACAACAAACACACAATATTGATGTTTGATATCTCATACTAACATATCATTTCCATGGTTGGATTCGGATTAACAAATACGCAATACTGATGCTTAACATCTTGCAATGACATCTCATTTCGGATTAAGAACAACAAATACGCAATATACTGATGCTTAATATCTCGCAAAGACATCTCATTTCGGATTCGGGAGAACAAATACGCAGTACTGATGCTTAATATCTTGCAATAACATGTAATTTCTATGGTTGGATTCGGAACAACAAATACGTAATACTGATACTTAATATGTTGCAGTGACATCTCATTTCGGATTCAGAAAAAAGCAGATACGTAATACTGATGCTTAACATCTTGCAATGACGTCTCATTTCGGATTCGAAATAACAAATACATAATACTGATGCTTAACATCTTGCAGTGACATCTCATTTCGGATTCGAAGTAACATATACGCAATACCTATGCTTAACGTTTTGCAGTGACATCTCATTTCGGATTCCGAACAAATACATAATACTGATGCTTTACATCTTGCAATGACATCTCATTTCGGATTCCGAAGAACAAATACATAATACTGATGCTTTACATCTTGCAATGACATCTCATTTCGGATTCCGAAGAACAAATACATAATACTGATGCTTTACATCTTGCAATGACATCTCATTTCGGATTCCGAAGAACAAATACATAATACTGATGCTTAACATCTTGCAATGACATCTCATTTCGGATTCCGAAGAACAAATACATAATACTGATGCTTAACATCTTGCAATGACATCTCATTTCGGATTCCGAAGAACAAATACATAATACTGATGCTTAACATCTTGCAGTGACATTTCATTTCGGATTCGAAGTAACATATACGCAATACCTATGCTTAACGTTTTGCAGTGACATCTCATTTCGGATTCCGAACAAATACATAATACTGATGCTTAACATCTTGCAATGACATCTCATTTCGGATTCCGAAGAACAAATACATAATACTGATGCTTAACATCTTGCAATGACATCTCATTTCGGATTCCGAAGAACAAAATTATACGCAATCCTGACGCCTAATTTCTTGCAATATCATACCATTTCCTTGGTTGGATTCGGAACAACAAATACACAATACTGTTGCTTGATATCTTTCAATATCACCTCATTTCCATGGTTGGATTCGGAACAACGAATACACAATACTGATGCTTAATATCTTGCATTAGCATCCCATTCGGGATTCGGAACAACAAATACGCAATACTAATGCTGAATATCTTGCAATATCATCTCATTTTCATGGCTTGGCTTTGAAACAACCGATACATAGTATCAAAGATACTGTAATCCACATCAGTATTCAGCAGCATTCGAATACACAAAAATATCCAACATCCACGTCCTCGAAAACACAGTGTGGCTACAATAATTTAAGGGCAACTGTCTGGGCTCAAGGTAACATGAATTAGAGTAATTCTCCCGTTCTTTAAAAATCACATGGCACCTGTGACATTAGTGTATATGGAATTCATTCCGAGCGCGGAGACGTCATCTTCAGAAATTGAAAATGAAACTGAAACTACACACATCTACACACATCTACACACATCTACACACACACACACACACACCACACACACACACACACACACACACACACACACACACATACACACACACACACATACATACCTACACACATCTACACACACACACACACACACACACACACACACACACACACACACACACAAACAAAAAAACAAACACATACATAAAGACACACCCACATGAACACACAGACACACAAAAACAAACACATACATACAGACACACAGACACACCCACATGAACACACACACACACACACACACACACACATACACACACATACACACAAACAAACACATACATACAGACACACAGACACACCCACATGAACACACACACATAAAAACAAAACACATACATACAGACACATAGACACACCCACATGAACACACACCACACACACACACACACACACACACAACACACACACACACACACACACACACACACACACACACACACACACCACCAACAACAACAAACAAACAAAAAACTCGTACACACATACGCACAAACACACCACATACACACAAGTCACACACAACACACACACACACACACACAAGTCACACACACACACACACACACACACACACACACACAACACACACACACACACACACAACACAACAAACAACAAAAAACCAGTACATACATACACACACATACGCGCACACACACACACACACACATACACACACACACACACACACACATACACACACACACACACACACACACACACACACACACAACAGCAACAAACAAACAAAAAACCAGTACATACATACACACACATACGCGCGCGCGCACACCCACACCCACACACACACACGCACACACCCCCCCCCACACACACACACACACCCACCACACACTCCCACACACACCCACACACACCCACACACCACCAACAACAACAAACAAACAAAAAAAACTCGTACACACATACACACACATACGCACAAACACACACACACACACATACAAGTCACACACACACACACACACACACACACACACACACACACACACACACACACACAACAGCAACAAACAAACAAAAAACCAGTACATACATACACACACATACGCGCACATACACACGCATACACACACACACACACACACACACACACAAACACCCACACACACACCCCCCCCACACACCCACACACCCACACCCACACCCACACACACACACACACACACTGCATGACTCCACCAACGGCCCAGATTTTGTTATCTTGGGCTGTAGTCCCACTGGCTTTCAAAGGACAATACTTAGAAATCTACATCACAAAGCTAAGAGATAATACAAAGAGGAAAATATATAGCTAAAAACTAAGCATTGCGATGATAAAAAGTTACAGATGTCGTTTTCCCTCCAGTCGTCATCCCTGTAACGTATCAGTTCATGTGTTGTTTTGTATATGTTTCTTAATGTCTTTTTAACGTGTATTTCATGTTGACTGGTGTGGTGTGTGTGTTGTGTGTGTGTGTGTGGTGTGTGTGTGTGTGTGTGTGTTGTGTGTGTGTGTGGTGTGTAGTGTGTGTGTGACTTGTGTGTGTGTGTGTGTGTGTGACTTGTGTGTGTGTGTGTTGTGTGCGTGTGTGTGTGTGTGGTGTGTGTGTGTGTGTGTGTGTGTGTGTGTGTGTGTGTGTGTGTGTGTGTGTGATTGTGTGTGTGTGGTTGTGTGTATGGTTTGTTTGTTTGTTGCTGTTTTGTGTGTGTGTGTGTGGTGTGTTGTGTGTGTGTACGAGTTTTTTTGTTTGTTTGTTGTTGTTGTTTTTGTTGTGTGTGTGTGTGTGTGGTGTTGATGTGTTGTGTGTGTGTGTGTGTGTGTGTGTGTGTGGTGTGTTGTGTTGTGTGTGTGTGTGTAGTGTGTGTGTGTACGTGTTTGTTGGTGTATGTGTGTGTATGTGTTTGTGTGTTGTGTTAATGTGTGTGATGTGTGTGCTGTGTTATTATATGTGTGTGTGTGTGGTTGTGTGTGTGGGTATGTGTGTACGGCTTTTTTGTTCGTTTGTTGCTGTTATGTGTGTTGTTGTGTGTGTGTGTGTGTGTGGTGTGCTGTGTGTGTATGTGTGTGGTGTTGTTGTTGCTGTTTGTGTGTGTGTGGTGTGTGTGTTTGTGTGTGTGTGTGTGTGTGTCTGTAGTGTGTGTTGTGTTGTGTTCTTGGGTGTGTCTGTGTGTCGTATTATGTGTTGTTTGTTGTGTTGTGTGTGTGTGTGTGTGTGTGTGTGTGTGTGTGTGTGTGTGTGTGTGTGTGTGTGTGTGTAGATGTGTGTAGTTTCAGTTTCAGTTTCAATTTCTTAAGATGACGTCTCCGCGCTCGGAATGAATTCCATATGCACTAACGTCACAGGTGCCATGTGATGGAGATGGTGTGTGTTGGTGTGCGTATGCCAATGTGTGTATGTGAGACCAAGATATGTTGCCAAGACTTTCGCAGCTGTTTCAGTATGGATCTTTACCAAATTTGGGCCAACGGTATAGACCGTTATTAGTATTATTATCATTATCATTGTTATTATTATTATCATTATTGTTATCATTATGTTACTTTTTTCATTATTATTATTACTACTACTACTATTATTACTATAATAATTATTATTGTTATTATTATCATTATTATTATTATCATCATCATCATTTATTATTATTGTATTATTATTATTATTATCATTATCATATTATTGTATTATTATCATCATCATCATTATTATTATTATTATCATTATCATTATTACTGTTGTTGTGTTGTTATCATCATCATCACCATCATTATTATTATTATTAATATTATTATCATTATTATATTATTGTATTATTATTATTATCATTGTTATATTATTGTATTATTAATATTGTTATTGTTATTATTATTATTATCATTATTACTGTTATTGCTGTTGTTATCATCATCATCATCATCATCATCATCGTCATTGTTATTATCATTATCATCATCATCGCTGTTGTTTTACCCTCGTCGACTGTATAGAGCCATATCAGGGCCATAACCGTGGCAACATATACATAACACCTCGATCGACCTTAAAAAATGGGGAAGAAAATAGAGCACACACAACGATGCATTCAGGGCACGTAATCTGAGAATATGCCCCTGGCGTTGACCACTCCTCCCAATTCATCCCCAGGGAGGAAAAGAAACAAACCTGAACACAGATGTGATCCATTCTGACAAAAGGCACAATAAGTCCCAGTTTAGGCATTAAGGTTTTGGTATCACTATAAAGTTTATAATCTCAGCTTTCAAATGGTACTAAATTTGAGTTTCAGGCTACAAAAACAAAAACGTTATGGGCTTTCAAAGATCAGAGGTGTCAAGTCAGCCATTTTTGAGAATAACAGTGTTGAAGAGAATAGATCTGAATTGAAAGGGTTAGGTCGGAAACTCCTTAGCAAAAAACATTAAATATCAACCAAATCAGTTGAAATTCCATACTTCCCTTGTTTACTTAATTGTCCATCCGCCCAAAACAACGAAAGGAAAAATAAACTTAAGAAAAGCGTACTTTAATCACCAAACTGTTACGGAACTTGTGAATATTTTGAAAGGAGATAGTAGCACTTACCACACATTAAAACATAAAAAAATGATACTTATCGATTGAATTTGACTTTATTGTGTTAGGACATGGTGTAAAAGTGGTTATAGGGCATGAAAATGCAGAAAACTCAAAATTGACAAATGTGTCCCTGTTCAGAGTTTTCAGCCCACAGCAGCAAAAGGCCTCGCTCGACTTATTGTACCTTTTGTCAGAACGGGTCACAAATATGAACATAACGAAGGGCACTAAAACACACATGAAAATTGGCCTGAATTACCCCAAAAATGCTTCTATACGGTGGACCGTTTAGGAGTCGGGAATGCTTAAGTCTGGAGGAGGTGTCAAGGTCAACATCATGCGGATCAGAAAAGAGTCTGAAAACAGCATATATTTTAAAAAGATGGTGTGTAAACAGCAATTTTTCTCAAAGAATTTCTGACAGTATAAAAAATCTTGTTTTCACTTTTGTCCCTTTTCATCCACTGGACGAGTCAAGGCATATTTTTAGTCTCTAAAATTATTCCAGTAGATTTTAATTTTTGACGTGCTCCGTAAATGTCCTTCAACAGCATGTTTTTGAAATGGTACCCGCGGACATATTTCTAGACGTTCTCCATAAACATGTCCATAACATCACGTCTGTAAAACGGTATTTGTAGACAGTGCTACACATACCCCATAAATGTTCTTCAACAGCACGCCAAAAACTTAACCAGTGGAGAGAGAGAGAGAGAGAGAGAGAGAGAGAGAGAGAGAGAGAGACAGAGAGAGAGAGACAGAGAGAGAGAGACAGAGAGAGACAGAGAAAGAGAAAGAAAGAAAGACAGAGAGACAGAGAAAGAGAAAGAAAGAAAGACAGACAGACAGAGAGATAGAGACAGAAGAGAGAGCGAGAGAGAGAGAGAGAGAGGGAGAGGAGAGGAGAGGAGGGAGGAGAGAAAGAAGAGACAGACGAGACGGACACAGAGAAAGAAAGAGAGTGTGAGACAGAGAGAGAAGAGAGACAGAGACAGAGACAGACAGAGAGAGAGAGAGAGAGAGAGACAGGGAGATAGAGAGAGAAGAGAGAAAGAGACAGAGAGAGATGAGAGACAGACAGACAGACAGGGAGAGAGAGAGACAATGAGAGAGAAGAGAAGAGAAGAGAGAGTGAGACAGAGAGACAGAGGCAGAGACAGAGACAGAGACAGACAGAGTCCTTCACCCTATCCACCCAGCTTCTTGCATTATCAATCATGACAGCAACACAAAAGAGACAGACAGACAGACAGACAGAGAAAGACAGAGAGAGAAAGAGACAGAGAGACAGACAGACAGAGAGACAGAGAAAGACAGAGAGAGAGGAGAGAGAGAGACAGAGAGACAAACAGTGACAGAGAGAGAGAGGAGAGAGAGACAGAGACAGAGAGACAGACAGAGACAGAGAGAGAAAGAGAGAGAGAAGACAGACAGACAGAGACGGAGACAAAGACATACATACATACATACATACATACAGACAGACAGATAGACAGACAGACAAAGAGAAACTACCATTCTAAGCGCGCGGAGGCAGGGATTCTGTGTTTGATCAAGGACTGGCAAAATGACTGGGACAGTCTAATCTTTAAACTAATGACTCAATTTGAAACTCATTTCTGCCCGGACACTTGTTGCGTGTGAGTAGCGAACTGTTCAGCAAATGTCAGCAGTGCTTGGCCCTCTGTATGGCCCACACGGTTAAAGAAAAAAATGAAGGAAAGAAAAGAAAACGAAAAATCAATAAACAAATGGATAAATAAAAATATTATATAAAAAAAAAAAATAGCAAAAGAATAGAAAACACAAAAGTTTCAAGCCATTCCAACTATTTCTTCTTTTCTGTTAATACAAAAGTTATTATAAAAAAAAAATCCAGTTGTTTTGCTTACATCTCATGATTACCGTGACCTTGAAGCTTGGACTGAAAGTTAAAGGCAAGTTCATATTGCTTATAAGCCCAGCCGACTACTATAGCCATATCAGGGCTAATACACCACGTTAAAAACGACAACCGGCTTCGATTGATAAAAAACATAACAACTTTGACGTGCATAGAATATGGCAGACTGCTACAACACTAAAAATAAAATTTCAATTATTGTCAGAACAAGATTGAGGCAGCCGAGATGTGGTTTCTAAGAAGAATGTTGAGAGTTCCATGTTATTATTTTTATCATTACAACATATCCTGGCGTAATTGGGCCTGGGAGATACAGACAAGCTAAGATAAGATAATTGAGATGAGATCACTTTTTGTTTGCAAGGGTGATAGATAAACACTACACACACTTTCCTTCTTCATCCAACCCTTGTCTGAGATGGGCCTAAAATATCTTATCTAAATCATTGAATATGAAAATATATGACTTAATGTATGTTATTTCACACAAACAAATATTGACAAAAGATGAGACAGACAGACAGACAGAGACAGAGACAGAGAGACAGAGACAGACAGTGACAGAGGGACAGAGAAACAGAGACAGACAGACAGACAGAGAGGGAGAGAGAGAGAGAGAGAGAGAGAGAGAGAGAGAGAGAGAGAGAGAGAGAGAAAACAGAGTAAACTATCTTAGACCAATTTCCTGAGGGAACATACAGTCACTTGGTCCTTCTTTGTCCACGCCCAGATTTTTTGTTTTGTTTTGTTTGTTTTTGAGTGTGTGTGTTTTTTTGTTTTGTTTTTGTTTTTGTTTGTTGTTGTTATGATACTAATGAGAACAAGGAATGGAGTATCGCACACACATAAAAAAGTGGAGTTTGTGCAGTGACTTTTTATCTGTAAGTGATCACCATTGCTCTGTGACACGTTGTGAGAGACAAAACTTACTGCATACTTCTTCCCTCAAAACTCTGAATTACTTCTTCCAAGATGAGTGATAAACTACGTTACTTTTGCAGTTCACTGTACTTAAAAATATCAATACTGAGTACATTGTTTGAGTGATGATAATACTTTGACAGATAGTAGCAGTCCTTTCCCAGGGTTATTTTATGATCAGTTAGTTCGGCTGTATGGAATTTTGTCAATTTATTGTTATTATTTGAGGGATTCTATTATTCTACTTTCAGGGCTTTATTTCTTTTGTTTTGTTGCTGTTCCTGTCTTTCTTCATCAGGCCTTTTCTTGATTTAAAAACAATATATTTTATCAGCTCTTGTGGTCAAACCATACAAGTATAATTATGAGAGGTCAGCCTCTGGCCACTACTGTCCAGTCTTTTTCTGACCAAACTTGAGCAGCTGTACGTTTATTTTATGTGGCGTGCTGTATAGTTATCTGTTTGTTTTGCTGTTGTGTCATTGCAGACTGAGAGGATGGAAATCTTTCACTAATCTAGGTTTATGTTTAACACGTGTTATTCCAGTATGTTGCATTGGACAATAAGAGCTGACCATAAATGTACTGGACTTTGTTAGATTACGTGTAGTGATAATGCCCCTCAACGGAACCCAGTTGAAGCAAGCCAGTAAATTTAAATACCTGGGCAGCATCTTCACTGAAAATGGCAAACTAGACAGAGAAACCGAGACCAGATGCCAGAAAGCCAACGCAGTCAGCTACCAACTTGCCCCTCTCCTGAAACACCCCAGCATTCCCACCAGCACTAAGGCGAAACTCATCAACACCATTTTTCTACCAACGCTGACATACCAGTGCCAGACATGGTCCCTAACTAAAGTCCTCGAGAGAAAACTGGTCACCTGTGAAATGAAATGCCTGAGGAAAGCAGTAAACAAGATAGGGCGGGACAAGATCAGAAATGAGGTGATACGAGACATGGTAGGAGCAACACCAATCCTACAACACATCGAACATATGAGGATCAAGTGGTTCGGACACCTCACACGTATGCCCCTAAACCAACCAGCTCTTCGGGCATACAACACCAGATACTCTGGCTGGAGAGCCAGAGGAAGACCAAGACGACGATGGAGCGACTCCGTGGCAGACACCCTCAGAGCTCACGAGATGTTCCTTCTCCAGGCCACCCGCCTTGCTGCTGACAGACGACTGTATCTCCCCGCGACGCCCACCGGTACAAGCGGAAGGAAAAAGTAAAAGTAAAGTAAGATAATGCCCCTTGTGCTGTTGTAGTGTCTAATCTCTTGTCTCGGGTTTGTTTGTGTTGATGTGATAGGGTCCACTCCTACTTTCTTTGTCAAAGTTGAACCACTAGACAGTATGTAGTGTTGAACGGTTGGATATAGTAGTACCCTCTTTAAATTTGCCCCAGTCTTTTATTAAATATATTTTTGTTGTTGTTTTTGTGTGTTCACTATTACATGGGTTACTTGATCTTACACGATATTACAAAATCTTTTGTGTTTTGTTTTCATGTCCATTTTCTACGCCACTTCAGTGGCCACAACGTCTGGGATATTATTTTGACAGCGCTATGATGACGATGATGATGGGGATGGTAATCATGATGCTATGGAGTTCCAATGTGGATTGGCACTGTGTGGCTGATTAATATACTTTCATAACATAAATCAAACACATCAGCTCTAGTCACTCTGTACTGCTCCATACCTATTCTTCTTCTTGTACTCTTCGCTCTTCTTCTTAAACTCAGGTGTTCAAAATCCCTCAAAACAGATAGAGATATCATTTATAATCTTTTGCCCATTTTTGGAGATTTTCTGAAGAACAATCTGCCCTCTGATCTGAGAGAATTGCCTACTAACTTTCCTCTCTTAAGACCCAGCTTAAAGCCCTCCTTTTCTAAGGTTCTTTCTGTTTGAATTAAGTTTGTTTCACTGATCCTGTCCTATGCTGTTTTAATGCATTCTTGTAGTGTCTTTTATGTGGATGTTAGTTAGAGCGTGTGTATGATGTTAAAGGATAAAAATAGTGAGTGTGCGTTTATGTATAATTTCATGTCTTTTTGTTTTGTAGAATAATAAGTGTCTAGAGAACTGCAGGCGCACCACAATTCATTACATTATTGATATAATTTTTTTCATAATTATAATACATCCTGGCATTAATCAGGCCTGGGAGATACAGATAAGCTAAGATAAGATAAGTGAGATAAGATCACTTTTTATTTGCAAGAATGATAGATAAACACTATACACAATTTCCATCTTCATCCAGCCCTTGTCTGACAAGGGACAAAAAATTCTTATCTAAATCATTCAATATCAAAACATTTTACTTGTGCATATGTTATTTCATACAAACACATACTGACAAAAGGTGACAGAAAGAGAGAGAGAGAAAGAGGAGAGAGAGAGAGAGAGAGAGAGAGAGAGAACGAGAGAGAGAGAGAGAGAGAGAGAGAGAGAGAGAGAGAGAGAGAGAGAGAGAGAGAGAATCAGAATCAGAATCAGAATTTTATTCAGTAAGGTCATAGCATCATTTTAAGGGGTGTGAACACATTACAAACATTATACAATCACAAAATATAATACATAGTTCTTCTTGGAAATGCATATTTTGGAATAAATACAATATAGGACCCACACTCAAACTTCAATTATACAATAGGAGAGAGAGAGAGTGAGACAGACAGACAGACAGGCAGGCAGGCAGGCAGACAGGCAGGCAGGCAGGCAGGCAGGCAGGCAGGCAGACAGACATGCAGACAGACAGACAGAGACAAGAGATATACAGAGAGAAAGAGAGATAGAGAGACAGAAAGACAGACAGAGATTTGTCCTAGACCAATTTCCTGGGGTAACACTTAAAATACCATCCAATACAAATGTTCATATTTCTCTTTTTCAGTGACAACCTTTTAGACTGTATCATACATTGCTGTCAGGACCTGTGAACTGACTGATGGTAAGTAGCAAAATAAAGCAGTCACCATCATGTATGACGTTTTGCTGTGTGTAGAACGTATCACTCTGTAAATAGCAAAATAAAGCAGTCACCATCATGTATGACGTTTTGCTGTGTGTAGAACGTATCACTCTGTAAGTAGCAACATAAAGCTGTCACCATCATGTATGACGTTTTGCTGTGTGTAGAACGTATCACTCTGTAAGTAGCAACATAAAGCTGTCACCATCATGTATGACGTTCTGCTGTGTGTAGAGCGTATCACTCTGTAAGTAGCAACATAAAGCTGTCACCATCATGTATGACGTTCTGCTGTGTGTAGAACATATCACTCTGTAAGTAGCAACATAAAGCAGTCACCATCATGTATGACGTTTTGCTGTGTGTAGAACATATCACTCTGTAAGTAGCAACATAAAGCAGTCACCATCATGTATGACGTTTTGATGTGTGTAGAACATATCACTCTGTAAGTAGCAACATAAAGCAGTCACCATCATGTATGACGTTTTGCTGTGTGTAGAACATATCACTCTGTAAGTAGCAATATAAAGCTGTCACCATCATGTTTTGCTGTGTGTAGAACATATCACTCTGTAAGTAGCAACATAAAGCTGTCACCATCATGTATGACGTTTTGATGTGTGTAGAACATATCACTCTGTAAGTAGCAACATAAAGCTGTCACCATCATGTATGACGTTTTGCTGTGTGTAGAACATATCACTCTGTAAGTAGCAATATAAAGCTGTCACCATCATGTTTTGCTGTGTGTAGAACGTATCACTCTGTAAGTAGCAATATAAAGCTGTCACCATCATGTTTTGCTGTGTGTAGAACATATCACTCTGTAAGTAGCAATATAAAGCTGTCACCATCATGTTTTGCTGTGTGTAGAACGTATCACTCTGTAAGTAGCAATATAAAGCTGTCACCATCATGTTTTGCTGTGTGTAGAACGTATCACTCTGTAAGTAGCAATATAAAGCTGTCACCATCATGTTTTGCTGTGTGTAGAACGTATCACTCTGTAAGTAGCAATATAAAGCTGTCACCATCATGTTTTTGCTGTGTGTAGAACGTATCACTCTGTAAGTAGCAACATAAAGCTGTCACCATCATGTTTTGCTGTGTGTAGAACGTATCACTCTGTAAGTAGCAACATAAAGCTGTCACCATCATGTTTTGCTGTGTGTAGAACGTATCACTCTGTAAGTAGCAATATAAAGCTGTCACCATCATGTTTTGCTGTGTGTAGAACGTATCACTCTGTAAGTAGCAACATAAACCTGTCACCATCATGTTTTGCTGTGTGTAGAACGTATCACTCTGTAAGTAGCAATATAAAGCTGTCACCATCATGTTTTGCTGTGTGTAGAACGTATCACTCTGTAAGTAGCAACATAAAACAGTCACCATCATGTTTTGCTGTGTGTAGAACGTATCACTCTGTAAGTAGCAACATAAAACAGTCACCATCATGTATGACGTTTTGCTGTGTGTAGAACGTATCTCTCTCAATAGGAATTAGCATCAAATGTGTTGCTTCTGGCTGCCAGCTCTGTGTGTATGTGCGTGCGTATGTGCGTGCACATGTGTGTGTGTGTGTGTGTATGTGCGCGCACGTGGCATGTGTATTCGTGTGAGGGAGAGTGGTCTTCACTCTTTCTTTGTCCTTGCTAATGAGAGAGAGAGGAGGTAGGGAGGGAGGCAGGGAGAGAGAGAGAGAGAGAGAGAGAGAGAGATAGAGAGAGAGAGAGAGAGAGAGAGAGAGAGAGAGAGAGAGAGAGGAGAGAGACTCACAGAGACACACAGAGACAGAGAGAATTCAGTCTTCCTTTTTCCTACTTAATGACTCAT
>JAPXFY010002617.1:0-15000 GCA_030674185.1 Monoplex corrugatus
GCGTATCTGCCCTCCAGTACTGTTGCACATGGATGGCCTGGGTGTGTCCACAGCTAAAAGACTGAAGGAGGGACAAGAGGTTTGTCCTGAAACACACTTCCAATGTACACAAGGTTTCTTCATCCCGACCTACCTCTTGAGCATAGACTGTTCTTTAGAATACGATGAAAACATTGCTGATCTGAGTTGCCTTGGTTTCTTTCGCTGTTGGATTACTGGTAACTGTCTTCATCCTGTCTACTTCTGTGATGGGATCAACCACTGTCCTTTCAATGAAGATAAACGTTACTGTGGACAGGAGCATTGTCCAGATCAATGTATGTGTGAAGGTCAAGCATTCCGCTGCTGATCAGGGTTTAACTACCAGGTACACTTTCAGCACACTTTGTCTGGATCCAACGATCCTGATTTGAAAAGCACTGAACACCTGACTTATCTTCAATATCTGAACCTATCATCCTGTAATATGATGGAAGCTCAGCTCAGCTCTTTAAGCCAGCTCCGTGTTCTGGATGTCAGTCATAACTCTATCCACAGTTTTGACTTTTCGAAACTGAGCCATCTGTCTGAGTCGTTACATCTCAACCTGTCCTTTAATCCCTTGTCCAAACTGATGGATCCTGATTTGTCCAACTTTGTGCACAGAACTGCCTTTGTGAAATTACAGAGTTTGGTGATGATGGACATGGGACTAGATACGATCACAACTAAGGGACTAACAGGGTCGACAAAGATATCAGTTTTAGATGTTCGTCACAACCCAGTGGACACAGTGCCAACCAAAGTGTTTGGCAAGTCTCATCATCATCATCAGGTGCCCTGCCGCACGGCGTTGGAAATCATGGACTTCCATCTGTCTCTATCTCTCGTTGCCCCTAGCATCCCTACCACCCCCCTCGTCCCCAGCCACTCTGCAAGTCCGTCCAGCATTTTCTCCCTGGGTCTACCCGGTGCTCTCTTTCCCTCCAGCTTTCCCGTTGTGACCAGGTGCTCTAAATCCCCCTTCCTCGTAAAATGGCCTATAAATGTTGCCTGTCTTTTCCTAATCTTCCATATGAGTGATCTGCTTGTGTCTGCCTCCATCAAGACTGTCTCATTTGTTTTCTTTGCTGTCCATGCAACTCTCAACATTCTTCTTAGAAACCACATCTCGGCTGCCTCAATCTTGTTCTGGCTTTGTTTGTTGACTGTCCATGCCTCACATCTGTACAACAGTATTGGTTCTATATAACATTCAAGAACTCTCTTCCTGATGTTAATGTGAATTGGCAAGTCTATACAGGTTTTAAACATTGACAATCTCAATTGTGCTGCCATCATTTCCACATGACACAGCTGGCCGAATGCCATGCCCCTGTGGACGAGCTGTCGTCATGTAGTGACCTTCTGAAGTCTGACTTTCTACGTGTGATCCTCTGGATTTTTTCTACTATGGCTGTGGTTGGCAATGTGGGAGTGTGGGTCTATAGGACATTCATAGAACAACAGGGGACCTCTCTGGCTTACAAAGTCATGGTCATCAACCTCAGTGCTTCTGATTTTCTAATGGGAGTTTACATGGCAATGATTGGAGTGGCAGACATGACCTTCAGGGGTATCTACGTCTTCAAAGATGAACAGTGGAGACACACTACTGTATGCAAACTTGCAGGGTTTTTGGCCATAGTGTCCAGTGAAATGTCAGCTTTTGTTATCTGTCTCATTTCATTGGATCGCTTTCTGTTGCTTCGATTTCCATTCAACTTACATCTCCGTCTGTCGAAACTGTCAGCATCTGTGGTTTGTTGTACTGCTTGGGGGACTACTATTGGGCTGGCCACCTTGTCCTCTTCGTGTCTCACTGCATGTTTTACAGTCAGAACAGCATCTGTGTGCCTGTATCCATTACTCGACGTCAGTTTGCTGGTCAGCATTATGCCTTTGGTGTCTTTATCATTCTTAACTTTATCATTTTGTCTGAAATTGGAGTCCGTCAGGTGTTCATCTATCATACAATCTGCCAGTCATCAAGAGGTTTACAGAAAGACAGTATTTCATAGGTTCATGTCCCCATTTCGGTAATGTCAACACAGTATTTCATACGTTCATGTCCCCATTTCGGTAATGTCAACACAGTATTTCATAGGTTCATGTCCCCATTTCGGTAATGTCAGCACAGTATTTCATAGGTTCATGTCCCCATTTCGGTAATGTCAACACAGTATTTCATAGGTTCATGTCCCCATTTCGGTAATGTCAGCACAGTATTTCATAGGCTCGTGTCCCCATTTCGGTAATGTCAACACACTATTTCATAGGTTGATGTCCCCATTCTGGTAATGTCAGTACAGTAATTCATAGGTTCGTGTCCACATTTCGGTAATGTCAGCACAGTATTTCATAGGTTCGTGTCCCCATTGTGGCAATGTCAGTACAGTATTTCATAGGTTCATGTCCCCATTTCGGTAATGTCAGCACAGTATTTCATAGGTTTGTGTCCCCATTTCGGTAATGTTAACACAGTATTTCATAGGTTCTTGTCCCCATTTCGGTAATATCAGCACAGTATTTCATAGGTTCATGTCCCCATTTCGGTAATATCAACACAGTATTTCATAGGCTCATGTCCCCATTTCGGTAATGTCAGCACAGTATTTCATAGGTTTTTGTCCCCATTCTGGTAATGTCATAACAGTATTTCATGTGTTCTTGTCCCCATTCTAGTAATGTCAGCACAGTATTTAATAGGTTCTTGTCCCCATTCAGGTAATGTCATAACAGTATTTCATGTGTTCTTGTCCCCATTCTAGTAATGTCAGCACAGTATTTCATAGGTTCTTGTCCCCATTCTGGTAATGTCAACACAGTATTTCATAGGTTCTTGTCCCCATTGTGGTAATGTCAGAACAGTATTTCATAGGTTCTTGTTCCCATTCTAATAATGCCAGTGCTGTGTTTCATTGGTTCTTGTCCCCATTGTGGTAATGTCAGTACTGTGTTTCATTGGTTTTGTCCCCATTCCGGTAATGTCAGTACAGTATTTCAAAGGTTCTTCTCCCAATTTCGGTAATGTCAGCACAGTATTTCATATGTTCCTATCCCCATTCTGTTAATGTCAGTACAGTATTTCATAGGTTCTTGTCCCCATTCTGTTAATGTCAGCACAGTATTTCATAGGTTCTTGTCCCCATTCTAGTAATGTCAGCACAGTATTTCATAGGTTCTTGTCCCCATTCTGGTAATGTCAGCACAGTATTTCATAGGTTGTTGTCCCATTCTGGTAATGTCAGCACATTATTTCATAGGTTCTTGTCCATATTCTGGTAATGTCAGCAGAATATTTAATAGGTTCTTGTCCCGATTGTGGTAAAGTAAACACAGTATTTCATAGATTCTTGTCCCCATTCCGGTAATTTCAGTACAGTATTTTATAGGTTCTTCTTCCTCATTCCTGGCAATGTCAGCACAGAATTTCATAGGTTCTTGTCCCTATTCTCGTGATATCAGCACAGTATTTCATAGATACCTGTATCCATCATGGTATTGTTAGAGGAGTGTTCTAGGCTTACTGTTTTTGTACTTTGTATCTGCTTCTATCCTAGCTGAATTGGTAGCATAAACTGTGTTAGATTTGAGAAGTTCTATACAACATAGTAGATAATTCTCAAAAGTCAGTACAGTGTTTCATAGCTTCTTGTCCCCATTCTGGTATTATCAGTACTGTGTTTCATAGGTTCTTGTCCCCATTCTGGTAATGTCTGTACTGTGTTTCGTAGGTTCTTGTCCCCATTCTGGTAATGTCAGCACAGTATTTCATAGGTTCTTATCCCTATTCTGGTAATGTCAGTACAGTATTTCATAGGTTCTTGACCCCATTCTGGTAATGTCTGTACTGTGTTTCGTAGGTTCTTGTCCCCATTCTGGTAATGTCAGCACAGTATTTCATTGGTTCTTATTCCTATTCTGGTAATGTCAGTACAGTATTTCATAGGTTCTTGACCCCATTCTGCATTGCCACTCTGCAGGAAACACGGCTGGCTGACTCAGGAACACTAAAGGAAAGGGACTACACCTTCTTCTGGCAAGGAAAGAGTTCTGATGCCCCAAGAGAGTACGGAGTAGGCTTTGCAGTAAGGAACAGCCTGCTGAACATGATTGAACCAGGCAGCGGCGGTTCAGAACGACTCGTGACTCTCCGCCTCAACACCACCGAAGGCTATGTCACTCTCATCAGCGTTTATGCCCCAACTCTGTCCGCCTCTCCAGACACCAAGGATGAGTTCTACGAAAATCTTGCATCAACCATAAGGAACATCCCCAGGACAGAACAACTTGTTCTCCTGGGCGACTTCAAAGCCAGAGTGGGTGCAGACAATGACTCATGGTAATAATAATAATAATAATAATTACAATATTTATATAGCGCAAAATCTTGATAAAATCAAATCTAAGCGCTGAAGCAGACACACACGCAAGCACGCACGCACGCACACACACACACACACACACACACACACACACACACACACACACACGCATGGCTATAAATGGGGAGAAAGAATAAAAGCAATAAAAGCAAGAATAAAACCAATGGAAAATTATAGAGAGCATAGCATATACAATTATATATTATAACCATGTGATTCCCTCCGAGCGGAGACAGGCTGCAGAGGGGAGGGGGGGGGGGGGTTGAGTGAGGTTAGGATTTTATGCGGAGGAGAAAAGGTGAGTTTTGAGAGCGGACTTGAAGGAGACAAAAGTAGGTTGCTGACGGACTGAGAGAGGAAGTTTGTTCCAGGAGAGTGGACCGAAACAGAGAAGGCTCGTGGACCATAGGTATTGAGCTTAGTGCGTGGAAAGCGAAAAGTCAGAGGATCGGAGGCAGAGCGGAGGGTACGTGAGGGAAGATAGATCTCAAGTAGGCTTGACAGGTAATCGGGGGCTGCGTTATTGAGGCTTTTGTAGCACATGGTGTCTAGTTTGTACTGTATGCGCTTTGATACAGGGAGCCAGTGAAGTTGTGCCAGGAGAGGAGATATGTGGTCAGCTTTTTTCTTTTTGAGTACAAGGCGTACAGCATTGTTTTGAATGCGTTGTAGGATGTGAATGGTGGAGGCAGGAAGACCAGACAGGAGTGAATTGCAATAGTCAATGAAGGAGAGAACGAGTTTTGCAGTTGTTTCGACAGAGAGATACTTCCTGATCAGCCTTATACGATGGAGATGATAGTAGCAGGATCTGGCAGTTTGAGTAACAAAGTTGTTCATGGAGAGGGTAGAGTCAATGCAGACACCAAGGTTTTTAGCTGAATCAGAAATTGGGACTGATGTGTTACATAATGGGAGAGAAAGAGGAGGCAGCTGAGAAAGTTTCTGACGGGTGCCAATGACGATAGCTTCTGTTTTGTCGTCATTAAGCTGAAGTCTATTGTGTGTCATCCAGTTCTTAATGTCCGAGTAACACTCAGTGGTGCGAGTCAACAGGCGCTGTATATTATCAGGTGAGTCACTGTCTTGAAGTTGGGTGTCATCAGCATAGAAGTGGTGTTTTATAGAATGGGAGTTGATGATGGTGGACAGGGGGGAGGTGTAAAGAGTGAAAAGAACAGGGCCAAGGACAGATCCTTGTGGAACACCACAGGTCAGGTATGATGAGAACGGTTTGTTTTCTGTTGGATAGGTATGAAGTGAACCAAGACAGAGCAATGTCAGAGATGCCAAAAGTATGATGAAGTCTAGAAAGGAGAATACCATGATCAATGGTATCAAAGGCTGCAGACAGATCAAGGAGTGTGAGGAGAGAGACTTTGCCAGTATCAGTTGCAAGGAGGAGATTGTTGAGAATGTGTAGTAGGGCAGTTTCAGTGCTATGGCACTGGCGGTAGGCTGACTGGAAAGGATTGAGGAGATTGTTGACAGACAGGTGAGAGTTCAGCTGGTTGAGGACGACTTTTTCAAGGAGTTTTGACAAGAAAGAGAGATTAGAGATAGGCCGGTAATTTTTCAGTTCATTTGGATCTAAATTGTGTTTCTTGAGGAGAGGGTGAACAATAGCAGACTTGAAAGAATCAGGGACAGTTCCAGTTTGAAGAGAAGTGTTGATGATGTCAGTGATGAATGGGAGGAGAGTAGGGAGACAGTCGGCGTAGAGAGAACCTGGAAGAGGATCCAGTTCGCAGGTTTTGAACGACATGGATCTGATTGTGTTGAGAATTTCTTCTTGTGAGACTGGGGTAAAAGTAGTAAGAGGTGTGCCAGAGAAGGAAGGGTCAGGTGGGCATGGTTGACAGGGTGTCCTGTCAAGCCTGTCACGAAGAGTTTGTATTTTGGTGGTGAAATAGTTGGAGAATACAGATGGGAGTTCTTCATTTGTATGTTTTGTTGGGAGAGGTAAATCTTTTCGTGTGCCAAGGAGATGATTCATGGTTGTAAAGAGTTCTTTTGAAGAAGAGGCATTCAGGATTTTGGTTTGGAAATAGCTTGTTTTTGCTGATGCAATGAGGGTGGATACTTTTGTTTTAGAAGCTTGGAAAAGTTGCCTGTGTACAGTGAGTTTGGATTTGCGCCAGCGGCGCTCTGCTCTGTGGCGGGCACGTTTTGCGCAGGCGATCTCATGAGTGAGCCAGGGGGTAGGGGGGCGGTCAGGTAAAAGACGGGTTGTGGCTGGAGCATGAGTGTCCAGAAGATGGTGGAGAGTAGTATAGAATTCATCGGCAAGGTTGTGACTTTTCAGAAAGGAGACGGGAGGCATCAGATGAAAATGTGGAGAGGTCGATAGATTTGAGATTGCGTCGAGTCACTGTGCGCATGGTACGGGAAGGAGGAGAAATGTCGAGAGAACAGAGAATTGCAGAGTGGTCAGATGGAAGGGCTGAAGTTAGACGGGTAGAAAGAACTAAGCAGTTGTCAGTAGCGGAATTGTGGTGATCACGAGAAATGATCCAGTCAAGAATGTGACCTTTTTGATGGGTTGGTTCAGAAATGTGTTGAGTCATATTGTGATTGGACAGAGAGTTGATGATATGTCTTGTGTCATAACGGTGAGTGTTGTCATAGTGGACATTGATGTCACCTAGAATGATGAGATTTCCAGGTAAGAGACAGTAGTAATCAAGAAGTTGATCAAAGTCAGAGAGAAACATGGATGTGGTGAGCTTGTTGGCAGAGCTAGGTGGAGGTCGATAGACACAGGAGAAGGTGATGGGGTGAGGGGTGGATTGGAAGGATACTTCAACGTGCTCGAAAGAAGGATGGGAGAAAGGCAGAGACTGCGAGAAAGACAGGCGGGAATGGAGTGAGTCGTTGTAGAGGATGGCGATACCACCACCTCGGGATGAGCGATGGAAAGAAGCAAGCCTGTAACCACTCGGAGTGAGACTCACATGTATAGGTTCATGACCAAGGGGGTTAAGCCATGTTTCGGTGATAAAAGCAATGTCAACATGCACATCTGCGATAAAGTCAGCAATGACATCAGCTTTGCCATCAGTGCATGTTGACTGAGCGTTAAAAAGGCATAGTTTGAGTTTATCACAATGCGGCGGCCGACGTGGAGACGAAGGCAGCACCGACGGGACAGAAGACGAAGGAGACACCAGCGGGGCAGAAGACGAAGGCAGCAACGACGGGACAGAAGACGAAGGAGGCACCAGCGGGACGGAAGACAAAGGCAGCACCAGCGGGACAGAAGACGAGGGCGCCGGCGGGACAGAAGACGAAAGCGGCACCGGCGGGACAGAAGGTGAAGGCGGCACCGGCGGGACAGAAGACGAAGGCGAAGACGGCAGAGGAGGAGACGAAGTTTGCAGCAGCAAGGTCGAGTGCAGGGGCAGTGGAGGAGACGAAGAAGCAGAAGAGTGGTGTCGGACTGGCACAGCAGGAGGCAGATTGTGCCAAAGTCGGTGGAGACGTCCACCACGACAGGATCGCGCAGTGCGGGGCTTAGGACACAGCCCCAGTGTTCGTATGCGCTGGTAGACGCCTCCACCGAGGTAGCACTTGCTGTGTTTAAAAAGTGTCAGTCCAATTTGTTTTATAAAAGAAGGGTCCATAATTGCGAGCCAGTCAGGAGAGCAAGATACTTGCAGAGAACACAAAGGTTTGGGAAAGCTGTAGCGTTGGGCGAACACAGTAGGCTAAAATGTAAACACAGTTCACAGATAAAATGTCCGACTTGAGCGGCTGAATTAAAATGATGAAAAGAGGTGTAAAAACTTTGAAATCAGATTATCTGGTAAAATATTCAAAATTTAAAAAAAATATTTACATCACCGTGTGTCGGGATTTAAAAGCAACAAACTGATACAAAATTCAATGCATAAAATCAAATAGAACCACGATAAAATCACTGTAAAACACCACACACACTTTTGCTGCCTGCTGGCGCGACATCTACTCACATTCTGCCTCGGTTCCTTTGGAGTGGGGAAAATGAATGAGAATGGACAGCGACTGCTTGAGTTTTGCGCCTGCCATGAACTGTGCATCGCCAACTCCTTCTTCAAGACGAAGCCTCAGCACAAAGTCTCCTGGAGGCATCCCCACTCAAAACATTGGCACCAACTGGATTTGATCCTAGTAAGATGTGCTGCTATCAAAAACGTTCTCCACACTCGCTCTTATCACAGCGCAGACTGCGACACAGACCACTCTCTGGTATGTTGCAAGATCAGGCTACAACCAAAGAAGTTCCACTGCTCAAAGAAACAAGGGAACCCTCGCATTGACGTCAGCAAGATGTCTCAGCCAGATCTTGTAGAACAGTTCGCAGAGGCCTTTCAGAGAGAATACGATGCATTGCAGCCCAGAGACTCTGCCACTGAGAGATGGGAAACGCTACGAGACACCATGCACCGCGTTGCTATGGCCACCTTTGGGAAGAAAACTGTGAAGTCCCACGACTGGTTTGAGGCCAAATCATCAGAGATGACTCCCACTGTTGAGGCCAAGCGTGCCGCACTCACCAAGTATAAGCGGTCACCCAGTGAGAAGAACCTGCAAATCCTCAGGGCTGCCAGAAGTAAGGTTCAGCTTAACGCCAGGCGCTGCGCAAACGAGTACTGGACAGAGCTCAGCGAAGAGATACAGAGTGCTGCTGAAAGAAGCAACATCCGAGGAATGTATGATGGCATCAAGAAGGCACTGGGACCAACACAGAGCAAGATCGCCCCCCTCAAATTCACCACTGGGGAAGTAATCAGCAATCCTAGCCAACAGATGAAACGATGGGCGGAACACTACTCCGACCTCTACTCCACACAGAACATGGTGTCCTCCTCAGCCCTCGATGCCATCAAGTGCATGCCGGTAATGGAATGCAGAGCCAACTGCGGACGAACTCAGCAAGGCCATTGATAGCCTGGCATCAGGGAAGGCACCTGGCAACGACGGAATTCCCCCAGACCTCATCAAGCACTGCAAGACTTCTCTTCTGCACCCTTTGCACGCAGTTCTCTGTAAGTGTTGGAATGAGGGAGCTGTACCACAGGACATGAGGGACGTCAAGATCGTCACCCTGTACAAAAACAAGGGCGAAAGGAGCGACTGCAACAACTACAGAGGTATCTCGCTCCTCAGCATTGTTGGCAAAGTCTATGCTCGGATCCTCCTAATCCGCCTGCAGAAACTGGCTGAACGCGTCTACCCGGAATCACAGTGTGATTTTCGAGCAGAGAGATCCACGGTAGACATGGTCTTCTCCCTTCGCCAAATCCAGGAGAAGTGCAGAGAGCAGCGGATGCCCCTGTATGTGGCATTCATTGACCTCACCAAGGCCTTTGACCTAGTCAGCAGAGATGGCCTTTTCAGGGCTCTCCGAAAAATCGGCTGCCCCCCCAAACTGCACAGCTTAATTGAGTCCTTCCACTCAAACATGAAAGGGATGGTGCAGTTCAACGGAAACCTCTCCAAGCCCTTCGACGTACGCAGCGGTGTGAAACAAGGCTGCGTCCTGGCCCCAACCCTCTTTGGAATCTTCTTCGCTGTCCTCCTGAGGCATGCGTTCAGCACAGCGCAAGAAGGGATCCACCTGCGGACCAGATCAGATGGCAGGCTCTTCAACCTCGCCCGCCTCAGAGCAAGGACAAAGGTCCGTGAAGCCCTCATCAGAGACATGCTATTTGCCGACGATGCCGCAGTTGTGACCCATACTCAGCGGGACTTGCAGTCACTAATGGACCACTTCTCCCAGGCTTGCAAAGATTTTGGTTTGACCATCAGTCTTAAGAAGACAAACGTCCTGGGCCAAGACACACCATCTCCACCAGCCATCACCATTGATGACTACGAGCTTGAAGCCATCCATCAATTCACATATCTTGGGTCCACCATCACCGATAACCTCTCCCTTGACACAGAGGTCGACAAGAGGATCGGGAAGGCAGCCACAACACTGGCCCGCCTCACACAAAGGGTGTGGACAAATCCCAAGCTGACCACAAAGACAAAGATGGCTGTATACAATGCCTGTGTCCTCAGCACCTTGCTGTATGGCAGCGAGGCATGGACCACGCATGCTCATCAGGAGAAAAGGCTCAATACCTTTCACCTGAGAAGCCTACGGCGCATACTTGGCATTTCCTGGCAAGACAAGGTGACCAACACCGAAGTCCTAACCTGCGCTGGCCTCCCAACCATGCATACCATGCTGAGACAGCGTCGGCTGCGCTGGTTGGGCCACGTTCGCCGCATGGAAGATGGTCGCATCCCAAAAGACATCCTTTATGGTGAGCTTGCCACAGGGCAGAGAAACATTGGCCGCCCACAGCTGAGATACAAAGACGTATGCAAGCGTGACATGAAGGCGCTTGAGATCAACACTGAGTCCTGGGAGGACCTCGCAGACGACCGCAACACCTGGAGAACTACTCTCAAGAAACAGCTGCGGATTGGTGAGGACAAACTGTCAGCTGCTGCAGCAGAAAAGCGAGTTCGCACAAAAGGGATGACAGCCAACAGACCAGCATCAGCATACACATGCGACCACTGCGACAGAGACTGCCTCTCTCGCATTGGTCTGTACAGTCACAGGCGACGCTGCTTGGACCAAGCAGACAGCCCATCTAGACATTAGAACGGATGTACTTTGTCCATGGTCAGTCATGACCGAAGGAGGCCTACCTACCGACCCCATTTTGGTAATGTCTGTACTGTGTTTCGTAGGTTCTTGTCCCCATTCTGGTATTGTCAACACA
The DNA here is from genome assembly GCA_030674185.1 of Monoplex corrugatus. NCBI lineage: Eukaryota > Metazoa > Mollusca > Gastropoda > Littorinimorpha > Ranellidae > Monoplex > Monoplex corrugatus. Next base: position 11,171 of record JAPXFY010002617.1, read on the forward strand.
GTATATCTTACGTTCTTGTCCCCATTCTAGTAAGGTCAGTACAGTATTTCATAGATTCTTGTCCCCATTCTGGTAATGTCAGTACAGTATTTCATAGGTTGTTGTCCCCATTCTGGTAATGTCAGTACAGTATTTCATAGGTTGTTGTCCCCATTCTGTTAATGTCAGCACAGTATTTCATAGGTTCTTGTCCCCATTCTGGTAATGTCAGCACAGTATTTCATAGGTTCTTGTCCCCATTCTGGTAATGTCAGCACAGTATTTCATAGGTTCTTGTCCCCATTCAGGTAATATCAGCACAGTATTTCATAGGTTCTTGTCCCCATTCAGGTAATGTCAGCACAGTATTTCATAGGTTCTTGTCCCCATTCTGGTAATGTCAGCACAGTATTTCATAGGTTGTTGTCCCCATTCTGGTAATGTCAGAACAGTATTTCATAGGTTCTTGTCCCCATTCTGGTAATGTCAGCACAGTATTTCATAGGTTCTTGTCCCCATTCTAGTAATGTCAGAACAGTATTTCATAGGTTCTTGTCCCTATTCTGGTAATGTCAGTACAGTATTTCATAGGTTCTTGTCCCCATTCTGGTAATGTCAGCACAGTACTTCATAGGTTCGTGTCCCCATTCTGGTAATGTCAGCACAGTATTTCATAGGTTCTTGTCCCCATTCTGGTAATGTCAGCACAGTATTTCATAGGTTCTTGTCCCCATTCTGGTAATGTCAGAACAGTATTTCATAGGTTCTTGTCCCCATTCTGGTAATGTCAGCACAGTATTTCATAGGTTCTTGTCCCCATTCTGGTAATGTCAGCACAGTATTTCATAGGTTCTTGTCCCCATTCTGGTAATGTCAGCACAGTATTTCATAGGTTCCTGTCCTCATTCTAGTAATGTCAGTGCAGTATTTCATAGGTTCCTGTCCCCATTGTGGTAATGTCAGCACAGTATTTCATAGGTTCTTGTTCCTATTCTAGTAATGTCAGTGCAGTATTTCATAGGTTCTTGTTCCTATTCTAGTAATGTCAGTGCAGTATTTCATAGGTCCCTACCGGACGAAGGATTTACGTCATCTTCATTTTTCTTCTTTTGTCTGTCCATATTTTTTCTAGGGAGAACACAATGGTGGTTTCCCGTTGCCTTCCATCCTTTCTAAAAAAATTTTTTTTTTTTTAGATTTTTTTTTTGCGGTCTCTCCGCTAGCCTTTGTCGTTCCCACGAACACATACAAGGCAGTAGGCTGATTTTTTTCAGGGTTACTTCCCTTAGCTTTATTCTCTCCCAAGATGTCCACAAGGCAGTGGAGCTATATACGTGTGTGAGTGTTGTGTGTGTGTGTGTGTGTGTGTGTGTGTGTGTGTGTGTGTGTGTGTGTGTGTGTATACGCGTGTGTATGTGTTTGTAAGTGTACGCGCGTGAGTGTGAGCGTGTATCTCTCTGTATGTATGCGTGCACGCTCATGCACGTTGGCACAAGTGCATCTGTATGTATGTATGTGTGTGTTTGATTGTTTGTTTATTTGTGTGTGCGCACATGCATACATACACACATATGTATATATAAATATATATATATATATACATATATATATATATATATAGATATATACATATATATATACATGTATATATATGTATATATAGATATATTATTATTATTATTATTATGAACATTTAGTACGCCTAATCAAATTAATGCCCTAGGCGTTTACAATGGCAAAACATATAACCAGAATCACAAGCACACACACACACGCCCACAGAAGCACCCACACACACACAAACACACACACACACACACAAACACACACACAGCATGACATGCAAATACAATGACACATTGACACTAAGACACTATAATGTCACCATTACATTACATGGGGGGAAGGGGGCAGAGATTACCAGTTTTGGGAAACAGGTGAGTTTTGAGGGAGCGTTTGAATGTGAACAGAGAGGGTGAGTATCTAAGAGAGCGAGGTAACTGATTCCAGATGGTTGGAGCTTGATAGGAAAAAGAACGCTGCCCAAACCTTTTAGTGCGGACTATGGGGATACTATAGAGACGGGTATCAGATGAGGACCGCAAAGCTCGAGATGGCGTGTGGAGATGTAACAGATGGGTGAGATACTCAGGACAGGAAGACTCAATAGATTTGAAGCAGAGGCAGGCAATCTTGTAGGATATTCTTTGCTGAACAGGGAGCCAGTGGAGAGAACAGAGCAATGGCGTAACATGGTTAAATTTTGAAGAGCGGAAGATGAGACGGGCAGCATGATTTTGAACTTTCTGAAGTTTGTTAATGAGATGAGAGGGGGAACCAGAAAAAAGAGCATTACAGTAATCGAGACGGGATAGAACAAATGCACAGACAAGAGCCTTTGTCGTGTCTTCTGAGAGGAGGTGGCGGATAGAAGCAATTCGGCGGAGTTCAAGAAAACAAGTCCGACAGACGTTGCTCACATGCTGGTGGAAGGACAGGGTTTGATCAAGAGTTACACCAAGGTTACGGGCAAAATGGGAGAGAGGGATAGATGAGTCAACAAGTGTGACAGAGGTTGGAAGAGAGGGGTGATTTTGGAGTTTGGGTGGGGTGATCAAGATCAATTCGGATTTCTCTTCATTTAATTTCAGTTTGTTTTCAGTCATCCAATCCTTCAGGTCAGCTACACAAGATTGGGTTTTCTGGATCATGATGGGAAGGTCAGGGAGAGGCCCAGAGACATACAGCTGATTGTCATCCGAGAAAGAATGATGCTGAAGCAGGTGTTCTTGGACAATAGAGGAGACAGGGTAGGTGTAGAGAATGAAAAGTAGGGGGCCCAGAACAGATCCTTGTGGCACTCCGTAAGTTAGACAGGAAGGATTAGAAGAAAGACCATTGACAGAAACTACTTGCAGACGATTGGTGATGTAAAAATGAAACCAGTTCAAGACAGTATCATGGAGCCCAAAAGAGTGATGTAGACGGGAGAGAAGGATAGAGTGGTCAATAGTGTCAAAGGCAGCAGATAGGTCCAAGAGAGTCAAAAGTGATACGTTGTTAGAGTCGAGAGTAGTCAATAAGTCGTTGCAGATTTTGAGAAGAGCAGTTTCGGTACTATGTCCAGAACGGTAAGCAGACTGAAGGGAATAGACAAGGTTATTGGAATGAAGGTGGTTTAACAGCTGGTCAAGAACAACTTTCTCTAAGACCTTGGAAAGAAAAGGAAGATTTGACACAGGTCTATAGTTTTTCAAATTCTCAGGGTCAAGAGTCGTCTTTTTTAGAAGAGGTCTTACAATATATATATATATGTATATATCTATGTGTATGTATTTACATATGTGCGGCTCTGTGTGTATGTGTATGTGTGTGTGCGTGAATGCGTATGTGTGTGTGTGCGTGTGTGTGTATGTATGTGTGTGTGCGTGTGTATGTGCGTGTGTGCGTGTGTGTGTATGTGTTTGTGTGTGTGTGTGTGTGTGTGTGTGTGTGTGTGTGTGTGTGTGTGTGTGTGTGTGTGACTCGGACAGAAACCAGCAGACAGACAGAAGAGAGAAGAACAGATGAAGAATGAGAACCAAAAGAAAAGAAAATCAAACTCCGATCCAGATTGAAACGATTTATTTAATAAAAGTTATGGCGCCTGCTGATGGGATAAAATGAATATATATTCAGACAGATATGCTGTTTTATGTATAACCGGAATTTATGTAAAACCAAAATTTAAATGAATATGTTTCACAGGAAGACATGCTATTTTAAGTATAACCAGAAATTTAATTGAATATATTTCACAAAAAGACATGCTGTTTTTGTTGTTGTATAGCCTGAAATTTAAATAAATATGT
>JAPXFY010002617.1:20000-26110 GCA_030674185.1 Monoplex corrugatus
GAAAGAGAGAGAGAGTAAACAGACAGACAACACAAACTTGAGAGAGCGAGAGATGAGAGACATAGAGAGAGAGAGATACAGAGACAGAGAGAGAGAGAGAGATAGAAAGAGAGAGACAGACAGAGAGACAGACAGAAACAAATAGAGAGAGACCAACACAGAGAGACACACAGACAGTGAGAGAGAGAGAGAGAGGAGAGAGAGGGAGAGAGAGAGAGAGAGGACAGAGAAAAAGAGACAGACTGAGACACAGACGGAAAAAGAAACTAACAAAGAGAGAGAGAGCGAGAGAGCAGAGAGATAGATAGATAGAGAGAGAGAGAGAGAGAGAGAGAGAGAGAGAGACTGTTTGTGTGTGTGTGTGTGTTTGTGTGTGTGTGTGCGTGTCTGTGTGTGTGTGTGTCTGTCTGTCTGTCTGAGGGAGAGAGAGCGAGAGAGAGGGTGGGGAACAAACAGACAGACAGAGACAGAAATAGATATAGAAAGGGACGAACAGAGAGACGGACTGCCCGACAGACAAAAAGAGAGAGAGGGGAGCAAACATACAGAGACAGAAAAAGATGAACAAAGAGAAGAGACAGAGAGATTGAGAGACAGAGACAGAAAGAGACAGACGAACAGAGAGACAGCGGGAGAGAGAGGAGAGAGAGAGACAGACAGACAGACACACAGACAGAAGTAAACAGACAGAGACAGACAAAAGACACTCACTAGGGCATTTCCCACAACGAATAGGACACAGCTTCCAAAATCCCTTGCAGAATTGTTTCACGTTCAAAGAATTGTAGGAGCACCATACCTCAAAGTCCTTCTTGGGACACTTCACTGGAAAAGACATCAGCAATAACATCATCATCATTAACATCAGCATGCCAGTAGAAAGTAAAACAAAAAACAAACAAACAAACAAACAAACAAAATTAAACAACAAACAAACAAACAAAAAACAGAAGAAAAAGAGAAAGACACCAAAGACAGTGAAGAAGAGGTAGAAGAATAAAATGATAATGATAATGTAGAAATTGTGGAAACAGAAGAAGAATTTGAAGAATTTGAAGAAGAAGAAGAAGAAGAAGAAGAAGAAGGAAGAAGAAGAATTTGAAGAATTGGAGAAGAAGAAGAAGAAGAAGAAGAAGAAGAAGAAGAAGAAGAAGAAGAAGAAGAAGAAGAAGAAGAATTTGAAGAAGAAGAAGAAGAAGAAGAAGAAGAAGAATTTGAAGAAGAAGAAGAAGAAGAAGAAGAAGAAGAAGAATTTGAAGAAGAAGAATAAGAATTTGAAGAAGAAGAAGAATTTCAAGAAGAAGAAGAAGAATTTGAAGAAGAAGAATAAGAAGAAGAAGAAAAAGAAGAAGAAGAAGAAGAAGAGGAAGAAGAAGAAGAAGAAGAAGAAGAAGAAGAAGAAGAAGAAGAAGAAGAAGAAGAAGGAAAAAAAAGAAAAAGAAGAAAAAGAAGAAAAAAAAGGAACAGGAGAAGGACCAGAAGAAGAAAGGAGAAGAATAAGAACAAGAACAAGAACAACATCAAGAAGAAAAGCAACAACAAGAACAAGAAGAAAAAGAACAAGAAGAGGAAGAAGAAGAAGAACAAGAACAAGAAGAACAAGAAAAACAAAAAAAGAAGAGGAAAAAGAAGAAGAACAAGAACTAGAAGAATAAGAACAAGAAGAACAAGAAGGAAAAACAAGAAGAATTTGAAGAAGAAGAAGAAGAATTTGAAGAAGAATTTGAAGAAGAAGAAGAATTTGAAGAAGACGAAGAAGAAGAAGAAGAAGAATTTGAAGAAGAAGAAGAAGAAGAGAAGAGGAATAATTTGAAGAAGAAGAAGAATTTGAAGAAGAAGAATTTGAAGAAGAAGAAGAAGAAGAATTTGAAGAAGAAGAAGAAGAAGAAGAAGAAGAAGAAGAAGAAGAAGAAGAAGAAAGGAGAAAAGAGAAAGAAAAGAAGAAGAAGAAGAAAGAAAGAGAGGAAGAAAAAAGAAAGAAGAAGAAGAAAGAAAGAAGAAAAAAGAAAGAAGAAGAAAGAGAAGAAGAAGAAAGAGAAAAGAAAAAAAGAAGAAAGAAGAAGAAGAAGAAAGAAAGAAGGAAAAGAGAAGAGAAGAAGAAGAAAGAAAGAAAAAAAAAGAAAGAAGAAAAAGAAGAAAGAAAAAGAGAAAGAGAGAAGAGAAAAGAAAAGAGAAGAAGAAAGGAGAAGAAGAAAAGAAGAAAAGAGAAAAGAAAGAAGAAAGAAGAAGAAAAGAAAAGAAGAAGAAGAAGAAGAAGAAGAAGAAGAAGAAGAAAGAAAAAGAGAGGAGAATAGAGAAGAAAGAAGAAAGAGAAGAAGAAAAAGAAAAGAAGAAAGAGAAGAAAGAAGAAGAAAAGAAAGAAGAAGAAGAAGAAAGAAAAGAGAAAAGAAGAAGAAAGAAAAAAGAGAAAAGAGGAAAAGAAAGAAGGAAGAGAGAGAGAAAGAAGAAGAAAGAAAAGAAGAAAGAGAAGAAGAGAAGAAGAAGAAAAGAAGAGGGAAAGAAAAGAAAGAGAGAAGAGAGAGAAAAGAAGAGAGAAGAAAAAGAAGAAGAGAAAGGAAAGAAGAGAAGAAAAGAAAAGAAAGAGAAGAAGAAAGAAAGAGAAGAAGAAAGAAGAAGAAGAAGAAGAAGAAGAGAGAAGAAGAAAAGAAAGAAGAAAGAAAGAAAGAGAGAGAAGAAAAAGAAAGAAGAGAAGAGAGAGAAGAAGAAAGAGATAGAAAGAAAAGAGAAAAGAAGAAAGAAGAAGAAAGAGAAGAAAAGGAAGAAAAAGAGAAGAAAGAGGGAAAGAGAAAGAGAAGAAGAAGAAAAGAGAAAGAGAAAAGAAGAAGAAAAGAAAAGAAAAAAGAAGAAAGAAGAAGAAGGAAGAAGAAAAGAAAAGAAAGAAAAAAAGAGAAAGAGAAGGAAAGAAAAGGAAGAAAAAGAAGAAGTAGAAAGAAGAAGAAGAAAAGAAAGAGAAAAGAAGAAGAAGAAGAGAAAGAAGAAAAAAAAGAAAGAGAAGAAAAGAAAGGAAAAGAGAAAAGAGAAGAAGAAAAGAAAGAAAAGAGAAGAAAGAAGAAGAAAGAGAAGAAAGAAAAAGAAAGAAGGAAGGAAAAGAAAAAGAGAAGAAGAAAAAAAAGAAGAAGAAAGAAAAGAAGGAAGAAGAAGAAAGAAAAAAAAAGAAGAAAGAGAAGAAAGAAAGAAAAGAAAAGAAGAAAAGAAGGAAGAAGAAGAAAGAAGAAAGAAAGAAGAAGAAAAGGAAAGAAGAAGAAGAAAAGAAGAAAGAAGAAGAAAAGAAGAAAGAAGAAAGGAAAGAAAAGAAGAAGAAAAGAGAAGAAGAAAAAGAAAGAAGAGAAGAAGAAAAGAAGAAAAGAAAGAAAAAAAGAAGAAAAAAAGAAAGAAGAAAAGAAAAAGAAAAGAAGAGAAATAAGAAGAAAGAGAAAAGAAGAAAAGGAGAAGAAAAGAAGAAAAAGAGGAAAGAAAAAAAAAGAAAGAAGAGAAGAAAAAGAAAAAAAGAAGAAAGAAGAAAGAGAGAAAGAAAAAAGAAAGAAAAGAAGAAGAAAAAGAAGAAAAAAAAAGAGAAAGAAAAAAAGAGAAGAAGAAAAAAAAAAGGAAAAGAAAGGAGAGAGGAAAAAGGAAAAAAGAAAAAAAAGAAAAAGAAAAAAAGAAAAAAAAAAAAAGAAAGAAAAGAAAAAAAAAAAAAAGAAAAGAGAAAGAAAAAAAAGAAAAAGAGAAAGAGGAGAAAAAAAAAAATGAAGAAAAAAAGAAAGAGAAAAAAAAAAAGAAAAAGAAAGAAGAAGAGAAGAAGAGAGAAGGAAGAAAAAAAGAAAGAAAGAAAAGAGAGAAAGAAAGAAAGAAGAGAAGAAGAAAGAGAAGAAAGAAGAGAGAAGAAGAAAGAAAAAGAAGAAAAGAAGAAGAAAGAAAAGAGAAAAGAAAGAGAAAGAAGAAAGAGAAGAGAAGAAGAAGAAAAGAAGAAAAAGAAGAAAGAAAAGAGAGAAGAAAAGAAAGAAGAAAAGAAGAAAGAAGAAGAAGAAAAGAAGAAGAAAAGAAGAAGAAGAAGAAGAGAAAGAAGAAAGAAAGAGAAAAGAAGAAGAAAGAAGAAAAGAAGAAGAAGAAAGAAGAAGAGAAAAGAAGAAAAAGAAGAAAAAAAGAAAGAGAAGAAAAGAGAAGAAAGAAAGAAAAGGAAGAAAGAAAAGAGAAAAAAGAGAAAGAGAAAAGAAGAAGAAATAGAAAAGAGGAAGAAGAAAAGAAAAAGAAGAAAGAAAAGAGAAGAGAGAAAAAGAAAGAAAGAAGAAGAAAAAGAAGAAAGAGAAGAAGAAAAGAAGAAAGAAGAAGAAGAAGAAGAAGAGAAAGAAGAAGAAAGAAAGAAGAAAAGAAGAAGAAAGAGAAGAAGAAAGAAGAGAAGAAAGAGAAAGAAAAGAAAGAAGGAAAGAAGAAAGAAGAAGAAGAAAAAGAAGAGAAGAAGAGAGAAGAAGAAGAAAGAAAGAGAGAAAGAGGAAGAAGAGAAGAGAAAAGAAGAAAGAAAGAAAGAGAGAGAAGAAAGAGAAGAAGAAGAAGAGAAGAGGAAGAAGAAGAAGAAAGAAAGAAGAGAAGAAAAAGAAGAAGAATGAAAAGAAAGGAAAAAGAAAGAAAAAGAAGAAGAAATAGAGAGAGAAGAAGAGAAGATAGAAAGAAGAAAGAGAAGAAGAGAAAGAAGAAGAAAGAAGAAAAATAGAAGATAAAAGAGAAGAAAGGAAGAAAAAAGAGAAGAAGAGAAAGAAGAAGAGGAAAAGAAAGAAGAAGAAAGAAAGAGAAAAGAAAAGAAGAAAAGAAAGAAGAAGAAAGAAGAAGGAAAAAGATAGAAAGAAGAAAAAGAAAGAAGAAGAAAAGAAAGAAGAAGAAGGAAGAAGAAGAAGAAGAAGGAAGAAGAAGAAAGAAGAAGAGAAAAAAAAGAAGAAAAGAAGAAGAGAAAAAAAGAAGATAAAGAAGAAAGAAGAAGAAAGAAGAGAAGAAGAAAGAAAGAAGGAAGAAAGAAAAGAGAAGAAAGAAGAAAGAGAAAAAAAAAGAAAGAAGAAGAGAAGAAGAAAAAAGAGAAGAAGGAGAAGAAAGAAAGAGAAAAGAAGAAGAAGAAGAAAGAAAGAAAGAAGAAGAAGAAGAAAAGAAAAGAGAAGAAAGAAAGGAGAGAAAAGAAGAAAGAAGAAAAGAAAGAAGAGAAGAAAGAAAAGAAAGAAGAAGAAGGAAAGAAGAAAGAAAAGAAAGAAGAAAGAGAAGAGAGAAGAAAGAAGAAGAAAGAAGAAGAAAGAAAGAAGAAGAAGAAAGAAGAAGAAAAAGAAGAGAAAGAAGAAAAGAAGAAGGAGAAGAGAAGAAAGAGAGAAAAGAAGAAGAAGAGAAGAGAAGAAGAAGAAAGAAAGAAGAAAGTAAGAAGAGAAGAGAAAGAAGAAGAAAGAAGAAGAAGAAAAGAAGAGAGAAGAAAGAGAAGGAGAAAGAAAGAAGGAAGAGAAAGAAGAGAAGAGAAGAGAAGAAAAGAAGAAAGAAGAGAAAGAATAAGAAGAATGAAGAAAAGAAGAAAGAAGAAGAGAAGAAAGAAGAAGAAGGAAAGAAGAAGAAGGAAGAAGAAGAGAAGAAGAAAGAAAGAAGAAAGAAAGAAAGAAAGAAAGAAGAAGAAGAAAAAAGAAGAATAAGAAGAAGAAAAGAAAGAAGAAAGAAGAAGAAGAATGAGAAAGAAGAAGAAGAAGAAAGAAGAAAGAAAGGAAGAAGAAGAAGAAGAAGAAGAAAGAAAGAAGAAAAGAAAGAAAAGAGAGAAGAAGAAGAAAAAGAAAAGAAAGAAGAAGAGAAGAAAAGAAGAAAGAAGATAGAGAAAGAGAGAAAAAGAAAATGAAAGGAAGAAGAGAGATAAGAATGAAAGAAAGAAAGAGAAGAAGGAAAAAGAAAAAAAAGAAAAGAGAAAGAAAGAAGAAGAAGAGAAGAAGAAAGAGAGAGAAGAAAAGAAAGAAGAAGAAGAAAGAAAGAAAAAAAAAGAGAAAGAGAAGAGAAGAAGGAAGAAAGAAGAGAAAAAAGAAAGAAGAAAGAAGTAAGAAAAAGAAGAAGAAAAGAAAGAAGAAAGAAAGAAGAAGAAAGAAAAGAAAGAAAGAGAAGAAAAAGAAAGAAGAAGAAGAAGA
>JAPXFY010002618.1:0-2500 GCA_030674185.1 Monoplex corrugatus
GGTCCTCTGTGGTTTTCTCCGTTGATAGCCAGGGGGGGAGGGGAGAAGGGGAGGGGGCGGAGGAGGGAGGGAGGTTGGAGGGTGGTTGGTGGTTTGTGGTGATGTGTGACGACGCTGCGGATTGTGTTCGTTGTGGGTCGGGAAAGAAAAAAAGAAAGAAGAAGAAGAAAAAGAAGAAAAAGAAAAAAAGAAAAAGGAAAAGAAAATAGCTTCCAGCTAGACGTGGGTATTATCGCAGATCAATTTAACCCCTTGACTCCTGCACCTCCCCATCCACCAACTGCAAAAAAAAATTAACCCTTTGACTCCTTCACCCTAATCCACCAGCTTCTTGCATGCAAAAAGACTTAATTCTTTTGAATCCCTCACCATAATCCACCAGTTTCTTGCATGCAAAAAAAAATTAACCCTTTGACTCCCTCACCCTAATCCACCAGCTTCTTGCATGCAAAAAAAACTTAACCCTAACCCTAACCCTCACCCTAACCACCAGCTTCCTGCCTGCACGACGCTGGTGGATTGGTTGAGGAAGTCAAAGGGTTAATTTTTTTCTTTGCTTTACTAGTATGGTTGACAATGCAGGGTGGTGGTGGACAGGGTGAGGGAGTCAAAGGGTTAATTTTTGTCTTTGCTTTACTAGTATGGTTGACAATGCAGGGGCTGGTGGATATGGTGATGGAGTCAAAGGGTTAAGTTTTTTTTTGCTTTCTTATCGTGGTTGACAATGCAGGGCGCTGGTGGATAGGGTGCGGGAGTCAAAGGATTTTTTGTTGTTATTTTTTGTTTTGCTTTACTAACATGGTTGACAATGCAGGGTGCTGGTGGACAGGGTGCGGGAGTCAAAGATTAAAGTGGATTTCAGAACTAAGGATGTTTTTTTTTTTTTTTTTTTTTTTTTTTTTTACCTGAGAAGTTGTTGAAAGGTTTCGCCATCGGTATTTTTTCTCCTTGTATCGCGTCGCCCCGGTACACCGCCACTTTTGTCCTCCTTTGTTGTTTTATTTTCAGTGTGTTTGTTTTTGAATGGGCGTGTAATGTTGTTTACCTGTTACAGTGGAACTTCTTTTGCATTCAGAGGCAAACAACGCTTTTGTTGGAACTCGTACATCTGCGGTGACCCCCTGTGGGGATGCCGGGGGCTCTTTCAGTATAAATAATATCCCCACCTTCTGGAAATTCTGTGCTAGACATTTCCTCTTTTCTGTCACTCTCTTTGTTTCTGTCTTGTTTCTTTGCTTTCTGTCATTTCTTCCTACCTTTTTTTTTCCTTGCTGGTCCATTCACCTGTATGTGTTAGATGAAGTCTTACGTACTTTCTCTTAGGATTGATAATTGGGTACATGTATTAAGCGCATTTTTCGCTCTAGGGAAATGAGATATGCGGAAGCAATTGTAGGTAATTTAGGCCTGTTTTTATATATGTTTTAGTGTTCTTTGTTATGTTCAAATTTGCATTCAGGTATGGTTTTTTGAATCCCCTGCGCGATAAATTGGACGCCAGGGGCATCTCCTTAGATTTTGTGCTCGAATACATTGATACGTGTACTTAATTTTCTTTTCGTTCCTTTCTCTCTCTCTCTCTCTCTCTCTCTCTCTCTCTCTCTCTCTCTCTCTCTCTCTCTCTCTCTCTCTCTCCCCCCTCTCTCTCTCCCTCCCTCTCTCTCTCTCTGGAAGTATTGTGTATGTTTTGAAACGGTTATAAGCCCTGATGTGGCTCTACACAATCGGCTGGGTTTTAAACAAAAATAACAACAACAGCAACAACAAAAGCTTTGGACGCCACACGGCAGGGAATTCGCCAAGCGAAAGGGAGGGGGGAAGGGGGGGGGGGAGGGCTGCCTATGCGCTACGTGAGCCGTTCGAACCCAGGTGATCAATTACCTTGTATACAAACCGAATGGCAAGGAGAGGAGGAGAGGAGATGACAAACCCCGTGACATAGGCTTGGTTTGGTTTTTAGTTTTTTACGTCGACACCCACACCTCAGGTGATATGGCCGACGGGGATAACCATCCCAGGGTTGATATCAACCAAAGGACATAACTCTTCTTGAGAGTCACGTCGGAATTATCTCCCATGTTGTGAAACTTCTCAAATCTAACATAGTTTGCGCTACCCATTCAGCTAGCATAGAAGCAGATACAAAGCACAAAAACCGTAAGCTCAGAACACTCCTAAAAAAAAAAAAAAGGAGCGCCCAAGCCTACCTTTATACTCTGCAACTACCCTACACACAACTATGAGAGAGGAGAGAAGTACATACAATATATTGGTCTTATGTTCAAGATTGACATAGTCTTTTAATCTTGAACTGATCAAACACACATACATAGACAAGACAGAACATATACAGGGTCGCTTCCAAGGCATATAGGTAATACCAAAGAAATAAGAGGGAAGCAGGGAGAATTTTTATGATATCAACTAAAGGACATAACTCTTGAAAGTCACGTAGGAATTATCTCCCATATTTCTTTGGCATCCCAGAGTTGTTTCTTAT
>JAPXFY010002618.1:17500-20000 GCA_030674185.1 Monoplex corrugatus
GTTTTACGACAAGGAAACAACACGTCCTACGACAACGAAACAAACACGTTTTACGACAACGAAAACAACACATCCTACGATAACAAAACAACATGTCTTTCGACAAGCAAATAACGCCTTACGACAACGAAACACATTTTGCGACAACGAAACAGCACGTCTTATTTATTTACTGTTATTTTTGTTTAAAGCCCAGTCGACTGCGCAGAGCCATATCAGGGATATAACCGTTTCAAAACATACACAATACTTCAACAGGAAGAAAAAGGCGAAAGAAAATTAAGTACACAGTCATATCAATGCATTCGCGCACATAATCTAAGGAGATGCCTCTAGAGTAGACCACTTCGTCAAATCTATCGCACAGGGAATTTAAGAAACATACCTGAATGCAGTTTAAACACAACTAAGGACACTAAAACATCTAAGAACGAGCCTAAATTACCTAAAATTGCTTCCGCATATCTCATTTCCCTTGAACCAAAAATTCACTTGCTACATGTACCCAATTATCAATCCTAAGAGAAAGTACTTAAGACTTTATCGAACGCATACAGGTGAATGGACCAGCAAGGCAGAAAAATGATAGGAAGAAAAGACAGAAAGCGAAGAACGAAGAAAGAAACAAAGAGAGCGACAGAAAAGAGGAAATTTCTAGCACAAAATTTCCAGAAAGTGGGGATAATAATATCTATACTAAAACAGCCTCCGGCATCCCCTCAGGGAGGGAGGGGGAGATGGGAGAGGGGAGAGGGGAAGGGACACATTTTACGACAAAGTCGTGAACGCTCCATATAACATGGCATTAGATGAGGTTGAAAGTTGTTTTTGTTTGTTTGTTTGTTTGTCTTTTTGTTTTTTGTTTTGTTTTTAACGAAAGGGCCGTGGATATGTCTGTATTTGGTGCAAGCATTTTTTTCTTTTTTTTTGTTTGTTTTTTGTTTGTTTGTTTGTTTGTTTGTTTTAACTGAACATTCAGATCTAATCTGTGACTTGCTTTTGCCTCAGGGGAGAAATCCAATTGATTTCTTTAGTGATAGTTTCTTTCTTTCTTTCTAGTCTTTCTTTTCTTTCTTTTTCTTTCTTTGTTTCTTTCTTTCTTTCTTTCCTTCTTTCTTTCCTTCTTTTTCCCTTTCTTTCTTTTTTCCTTTCTTTTTTTCTTCTTTCTTTCTTTTTCATTCTTTCTTTCTCTCTCTCTCTCTCTATCTTTCTTTCTTTTTCATTCTCTCTCTCTTTCTTTCTTTCTGTTCCTTTTATGTTCTTTTCTCTCTTTTTTTTTTTGTTTTGCTTTCGTTCTTTCTTCCTTCTTCCTTTTTTTTTCTTTCTTTCTCTCTTTTCTGTCCTTTCTTTCTTTCTTTCTTCTTTTCTTTTTTCTTTTTTTTTCTTGTTTTGCTTTCGTTCTTTCTTTCTTCTTCCTTTTTTCTTTCTTTCTCTCTTTTCTTTCCTTTCTTTCTTTCTTTCTTTTTCTTTTTTTTTCTTTCTTTCTTTCTTTCTTTTTTCTTTTCTTTCCTCTCTGTCTTTCTTTCTTTTTTTTTCTTCTTTCTTTCTTTCTTTCTTTCCTTTCTTCTTTCTTTCTTTCTTTCTTCTTCCTTTCTTTCTTTCTTTCTTTTTCCTTTCTTTCTTTCTTTCTTTCTCTTTCGTTTCTTTCTTTCTTCTCTTTCTTTTTTTCTTTCGTTCTTTCTTTCGTTTTCTTTTCTTTCTTTTCTTTCTTCTTTCTTTCTTCTTCTTTTCTTCTTTCTTTTCCTTTCTTTCTTTCTTTCTTTCTTTCTTCCTAATGTTTTTTTTTTCCACAGAAGTATATTATCAATTGAACATTGCCACGTTTTGCATCAAGCAGACAACACTTTTAATATGGTGCGTTATATACGTTTAGTTAAAAGCATGAATGACGTGGCTTATGCTACATAACTTGAGTTCGAACAGACCGCTAACTTAAAAAGCAATACGAAAGAAAACATAAACAAAAGATAAATAAATAAATAGATAATGAATGAATGAATGAATGAATGAATAAATGAATGAATGAATAAGATAAAAATAATTTATTAAGTAAACAAATAGATGATGAATAAATAAACGAATAGAGAAATAGGTAAAATAAATAAATAAATAAAACACACAAATAATAAACAAGTAAGTAAATAAATGAATAGATAGATAGATAGATAGATAGATAGACAGATAGATAGATAGATAGATAGATAGATAGATAGATAGATAGATAGATAAATAAATGAAAAAAAATAAATGAATAAATAAACGAATAGATAAACAAATAAGTAAAATAAATAAATCAACAAAATGCATGAATAATAAAAGAGTAAGTAAATGAATAAACAAATGAAAATGAATGAATAAATGAATAGATAAATGAATAAGTAAAATAAATGAATAGATAAAAATAAAATACATGAATAATAAATGTGTTCCTTGCCATCATCATCATCAAGTGCCTTGCCACATGGCGTTGGCGATCATGGCCTTCCATCTGTTTCTATCC
>JAPXFY010002619.1:0-2500 GCA_030674185.1 Monoplex corrugatus
ATTTAAGTGTCATGTCTTAATCTCCAGATTAGGAATATCATCTTACTTATTTAAGTGTCATGTCTTAATCTCCAGATTAGGAATATCATCTTACTTATTTAAGTGTCATGTCTTAATCTCCAGATTAGGAATATCATCTTCCTTATTTAAGTGTCATGTCTTAATCTCCAGATTAGGAATATCATCTTACTTATTTAAGTGTCCCGTCTTACTAATCTCCCTTATCTGTTATCTTCGCAGATTAGGAATGCTATCTTATCTTCCTCATTTAAGTGTTATTTCTTATCTCCCTTATCTGTTATCTTCACAGATTAGGAATATTATCTTATTTTCCTCATCTAAGCGTCTTCTCTTAATCTCCCTTATCTATTATCTTCGTAGGTTAAGAATGTTATCTCATCTCTTCTTCATTTAAGTGTCCTTTCTTAATCCCCCTCATCAACCATCTTCGCAGATTAAAATGTTATCTTACCTTTCAAGATCTAACAAAGAGACGAGAAGGAAATGGGGATAAAGATCATTGCCAACCCAAGACTTTACAAAGAAATAAGAGGGAAGCAGGGAGAATTTTTTTTTAATAATATAATCAAAGGACATAACTCTTGAGAATTATCTCCCATGTTGTATAGAACTTCTCAAATACAACATTAGAGGAGTGTTCCGAGCTTACTGTTTTTGTACTTTGTATCTGCTTCTATGCTAGCTGAATGGTTAGCGCAAACTGTGTTAGATTCGAGAAGTTCTATACAACATGGGAGATAATTCTCAAGAGTTATGTCCTTTGATTATAATTATTATCAAGGCTTTACAACTCGCAAGCATTTGTACCTAGTCAGACATGTTCAGGACATAACAGGAGTACATAAGATGGAAGGCAGGTAAGAAGCGACTTGAACTCAAACAGTTAACGAAGTAACTCTGGCTGATTGCTGTGAACTATTCAAAGATTTCTGAAGCTGTCAGGTGGCTAGCTACATGGCTCATATTTGCCACACAGTACAATCCTTTAACCCCACTTTTTACCGACTGTAACAGGACGACGTTAAAGTCATTTATTATTTTCGGAACCCGAAGGTGGAGTTATCATCATCACCATCACCATCACCATCACCATCACCATCACCATCACCATCATCATCACCATCATCATCATCATCATCATCATCATCGTCGTCGTCATCATCTTCATCATCATCATCATCATCATCATCATCATCATCATCATCATCATCATCATCATCATCATCATCATCATCATCATCATCATCATCATCATCATCATCATCATCATCATCATGATCATGTGCCCTGCCGCATGGCGTTAGCGCTCATGGCCCTCCGTACGAATCTGTCCCCTGTCGCTGCAAGTACATCTCCCACTCTCTGTGAGTCCTCATCCACCCTGCAAGTCCGTCCAATATTTTCTCCCTGGATCTACCTGGTGGGGGTTATGTCCCTTCAAAAATCATTTGTCCATTCAAAAATCGTTAACATAATAGCTCGCTCTTTTTGTCTCATTTTAAGGAGGCAGACCTACCCAGATTTGGGTACCAAGATTGTGATGTTCAGTGTTTCAGTTCTAATTAACCAATCATCATGATATTTGGCAAGAAGATACCCCAGACAGTATTCTTTGGATTGAATATCTTTGTTGGGGTCTGTGAGTTATGAAAAGTTGACAAAAATTAATTAATCAATTAATTGCGATTTTTCGCGAGATCGTATACATCAGACATAATATGTTAAAAAGTTTTCATCCGATTTCCTTAATATTTGTCACACATATAGCAGCGACAGGTACCTATAGCCGGTAGTAAAATCTTGCAGTTCTGCTTGAAAGAAACAATTTTATCAAAAGTCATATTATAATTTTTTTTTTATTAAAATTATTCTAAAAATTGGTGTGATGATTGTACAGAAAATAATGATAGTAGAGCTAAGATTTTATTACATGCCATACATACTATACAGATGTGTTTGCTCACTAAATATCAAATTCCTAACATGAACATATGTTTAGTTATAAATGTCACAGTATGTACTATATTTTTTTCATTTTCGCGAGAACATTTTTAATTGATTATTTTTTGTCAACTTTTCATAACTCACAGACCCCAACAAAGATATTCAATACAAAGAATACTGTCTGAGGTATCTTCTTGCCAAATATCATGGTGATTGGTTAATTAGAACTGAAACACTCAACATCACAATCTTGGTACCCAAATCTGAGTAGGTCTGCCCCGTTAAGGAGGAGCTAGAAAAAAAAAACACGAAAAAAGAAAAAGAACGCTTATTTAATACAACAAGACAAGACAGGCGAATATTTTCGGCCAACTGGCCTTTGTCAAGCGTAAGATCACAGACAAACAAACAAACACCAGATAAAAAAAAAATTAGGAGAAAAAGACTGAAACTTCTCTGCTGCTCCGTCCAGTGTGAGAGAAGGAACATCTGGTGTATTTGGTGTTTGTTTGTTTGTGATCTTTCGTTTGACAAA
>JAPXFY010002619.1:17500-20000 GCA_030674185.1 Monoplex corrugatus
TCTCTCTCTCTCTCTCTCTCTCTCTCTCTCTCTCACTTGCCCATGGATAACAACCTTGGTGATGGTTTAGTTGGGGTTTATCAGGGTGACCCGGAGAGCTAAGCCAGAGCTTTGTGCTCTTGGTAGGATTATCAAACTAGACAGTCAAAGACAAGTGTGCTGATGATTGTGATCAACGTACTGAAGACGGTTTACGCAGACTGCGCAACAACACATTTTGCCTGCACAGTGTGGGCTTAAACAATATACACAGACACACACGCGCGCGAGCGTGCGCGCGCGCGCACACACACACACACGCACACACACGCACACACACACACACATACACACGCACACGCGCACACACATACATACACACACACAAAACAAATACACACATACACAAACACACACACACACAAACACACACACAAATGAATAGTAGTGAGTTACGCCTAGCAGGCAGCATAACTTCGTTGCTCTTAGCATTTCGTCTCGTTAGTGTGGAAGTGTGTACTGTGTCGCTGTGATTTTGGTGTCTGCTGTTTCGTAATGGATTGGACTTTATTTTGGTATGTGTTTTGTACTATGTTAACTTTTGAATGTCGTGTGATCTGGTTTGCTTTTGTTTTAAATTTCGCCAACAGCCTTCATTGCCACAATCCGCCATTTCAAACAGTTCGACGTAAACACTTCTTTCTGCACGAGAAATCCGTTTCCTCCAGTTTCAACCCTTCTTTCTTCACAGACAGGCGCTTGCAAGAGTCATTTTCTCCGCCACGCTCTCCTACTTTTGTTTATACACGTGAACAACTCCTGGTCGTAACCCCTTCAACTCTGAAGCCCTTTGCTGTCTCTGCCATCAAGAATCTTGGCATTGGCTACCATCTTCCGAAAACACGTACCCACAGAGGTGGACGCCGAAAACAAAGAAAAATAACTGTGTTAAGCTCCAGATTTGGCCAACATGATACTAAAAATCCACAGGTGCATGAAGTTTATCACCCTACAACTTCGAATCTGCCACTGAAACTGGACAATTCTTCTCCATGTGTCGACACCAAACCTTCAGTCAATGTCAGAAATTTGATTGACATTCCTCTTCTTCCTGCTGCTGCCACTTCTCACAATGCAACATCCATGAACCTAGCTATCTTCAATGCTCAGTCTGCTTGCCCGAAAGTGAAACGGTCAGCTATGAATTACTTCATTACTGAACACAATGTTGACATTTTCTGTGTCACCGAAACGTGGTTCAAATCTGAGGGTGATGAACCGAAAGTGAAGGATCTGGCACCTCCGGGATTTAAGACATTCTCTTTCCCACGGTCATCCCGTGGAGGTGGCATCGCTCTCGTCATTGCTTCTCCCCTTCTGCCATATGTTTCTACTGTGTCCGGCTTTCCCTTCCACCACTCCTCATTTGAACTTGTACAACTGACTCTGTCTTTTCCTCAATCTTGCGCCCACATTTTCTGCCTCTATAGACCACCACCAAACAGAAAGAACCATCTGTCTGACTCTGATTTTGTTGACCAATTTCATGACCTCTTAGAATACTGCAACAATCTGAAAGGATCTTTAATTCTGACCGGCGACTTCAACATCCACTACGACGTACCCTCCAACAATCTGACTGCAAAGACTACCGAGTTACTCAACACCTTCGACCTAACTCAAGCCATCCAAACTCCAACCCACATTAAAGGACATACACTAGACTGGCTTGTACACAGAGACAGTGACAATATCCTCCAGTCCACTGATGTCATTCAAACTCTCCCTTCTGACCACTACTGCATCCTGAGCCAACTTCAACTATCAAAACCTCCTCCACGTCAAATCTACGTCATGGCCAGAAACCTGTCAACCATCGACTTTCCATCGTTCAACAGCAACCTCCATTCCCAACTCCTCAATTCTCAGCCAACTTCAACCGACGATCTTGACGCTGTCCTCCGCAATTGCCTCGATCAGCATGCTCCAACCACCCAAAGGAAGGTCTCTCATCGTCCCCCTTCACCCTGGTATGCTGCCGCTGGACCTCAGCTCCAGGCTGCCAAGCGTGAGAGAAGACGTGCTGAGAGACGGATGATCAAACACAAATCAACTGTGCATAAACAATCCTTCCAGTCTGCAAAGAAAGCATTTGATAAACTTGTCCATAGTGCAAAGGTTTCATTCTATAATGCTAAAATTACGTCTGCCACAACTTTTAAACAGCTCTTCAACATTACTAACACTCTTCTCTGTAAAACTAAAAACAGCCCTATACCTTCTCATGTTCCACCTGCTGACCTTCCTCTAGCATTCTCTAACTTCTTTAATGGGAAACTTTTTGACATTCGTGATAGTCTCGATTCGCAAAATACCCCTCCTCTTTCAATGCCTGAACCAACCTTCTCTGGCTGTCCACTGACATCCTTTCAGCCTGTCTCTGAGTCTTTTGTGAAGAAAACTATCAAGGACTCTGCTATCAAAACCAGTGAATTAGACCCCCTCCCGGCTTCTGTTTTGA
>JAPXFY010002620.1:2500-7500 GCA_030674185.1 Monoplex corrugatus
GGTCACATTACGCAATACCTTGTACAAATGACCGACTTTAGAGATATTTATGGAAATGTATAAAAGTTGCACCTCGTTGGAAAGGTCTTGAAAAATTACGTTCAAATCTGTCATCAAAACAGATGTATAGCAAATATTACAGCAGAGAACGACTTGTTTTTGTGTGCCAGTCATGAATCAGCATGCGTAAGGTCTATTTGTCCTAGTATTCCTCGGTTGCCTCCTCCAGCAATGTCACAAAAGAATTTATACAAGTAACACCATGGCATTTACCATAAACAGTGGATCAGGACTGTCAATGTTTCTTACAGCTACATCTCCCTGAATCACAGTCTGTCCTACAGCTACATCTGATGATTTGAAGAAATGAGTCTGGAGCAGGAGGCAGATCAGCCATGCAAGGCTCAGGGGTCGTCATTTACACGCCATCCCCAATCCTCTGGATTCAGGTTGAGGTCCCGGTGCATCCATTGCTGGACTTGAAGGTGTGCCTGCATACTATGATATTTGCAGGCATCACTGGTTGGTGGTAGATAATGGACTTGTACAAAGCTGGTGCTTAAAGCCACTTTCTCTGTAAACTTCTAATAGTGTAGTTCATCCAGTGCATCGATGCGGTTTCCGTTATACATGGAGATGATGACTTTCTCACCTACAGACACCAACCTCTTCCACTGTGGCTGTGCATTTGGAAAACACGCCAGCAGCTTTGTGAAAGACGTTATCTGCCTTCAGCTTCCTTTGTGTGGCTGTGCCTTTTCCCACTCCAAACAACACTGAGGTTGTATCACATCCTGTGATGGCATGCACAAACAGTAATGCCTGGCAATTCTCCTCTCCAAGGGCTTGCTGTAGTCACTAAATATCCCGTACTCGCTGGTTTTTTTGTTGTTGTTGTTGTTTTGTTTTTGTTTTTGTTTTTTGTTGTTGTTGGTTTTTTTTGGGGGGGTTTTGTTTGTTTTTTGTTGTTGCTCTTAGACTTTGAATCTGATCTGAAGATGATAGTTCTCAGATCTGGCTTAATATGGTGGCAGAGCAAAACCAGGAGATCGGTGTCTTCTCCAATGACCACAAGAGGATAATCAGTTGCACGTCTGATGGAAGTCTCAACAATCAGGAAATCTGCATCATTTTGGCTGTGAAGTGTTGGATGCCCATTTGCCAGAAGCATATCACTAAGCACGATGATAAATCTCTTGCTTGTTCGCATGGTTTGCCGGGAATTATCCCTTTTCTGATGATAAAACCATGTCAGCATTGAAATAGACTGTAGATGCTCCCAGGATTCACCGAAAGGGGGAGAGAATGATGAATCCATCGGCACTGACTCCATCACGACTGGAAACGCACAACGGACCATGATTAATGACCAGTTGGAATTTCCGTGTGCGTGTGGAAGGAGATTCACCACCAAACGCGGCATGAAGATCCACAGGACAAAAATGGGCTGTTTGAAGACACATACGAACCAGCAGCAGCGCACTGCGATAGCAGGTGAGACGTTGGATGACCAAGGCCAGGAATTAAACCATAGTGCCAAGGACATCCACGCTGACGGTTCTGATGCGGATTTTGCACAAGCTCTTAACGCCAAACGTGGAAAACTCAATTTGCCGCCTGCCGGTGCAAAAGAACAATGGGAGAAATTAGATGAGGAACTTGTCCTTAAGCTGAATGCGCTAATAGGGAACAGTACGCTGGAACACAAACTTGACACATACGGAGACATCATATACTCTATCTGCAGGGACACTTATGGAGTGAAGCAGCCAAAGACAAAAACGCCTCCCCAGAAATCCAGAAGACAGCAACAGATGGAGAGCATCCGGAGGGAGAAAAGGAAGCTTAAAAAGCGAATGAAAACTGCCTCAGAATTCGAGAAGCAAGGGCTCATGGAACTCTGGAAAGATCTGAAGGCCAAACACAATGCTCTCAGCAAAGTGGAATCAGCAAGGCGAAGAAAGAGCAAAAAGAAGAAGACTCAAGATCGTTTCTTCAAAGATCCCTTTGACTTTGCAAGAAAGCTGTTTGAACAACCCAAATCAGGGACTCTCACAGTGGGCAAGGAAACCCGAAAGCAGCATCTCAGGGAAACATATTCCGATTCTCAGCGCGAGGCACCACTTGAAATCCAGAATCTGGTTTGGCCTGCAGTGCCAGAAGGAAAATTCAATAACAAACCACCAACACTGGATGAAGTGAAGAACGTAGTAAAGAAAGCCAGAGCCAAGTCAGCACCTGGACCAAACGGAATACCATACCTGCTCTACAAGAAATGCCCAAAAGTGCTCGAGTGGCTCCACAAGATGATTCGATCAGCATGGAGGAACCAGAAGATCAGCGACCAATGGATGAGAGCTGAAGGAGTGTACATTCCGAAGGAGCAGAACTCCAGCAGCATCAATCAGTTCAGGCCAATATCACTTCTGAACGTCGAGGGGAAACTCTTCTTCTCTGTTATGGCAGCAAGATTGACAAAATACCTGACTGAAAACAAGTATCTGGATATGTCAGTCCAAAAGGGAGGCATACCAGGAATGCCTGGATGCTTGGAACATGCCACGTTGATTTGGGATGCCATCCAAAAAGCAAGAACAGAGAAGAGAGACATTGACGTAGTTTGGCTTGATCTGGCGAATGCATATGGATCAGTTCCACACGATATGATCCAGCTGGCTCTTGAAATGTATCACATCCCAGAAAACATCCGAACAATGCTGAGGAAGTATTTCCAAGGGTTCTCAATGCGGTTCTCTACCAAAGAATACACCACGGACTGGATAGACCTAGAGGTGGGCATTGCAATGGGCTGTGCAATCTCTCCCATACTGTTCGTGTTGGCAATGGAAGTCATCTTGAAAGCTGCAATGAAGAGTTCAGGTCCAGTGAATCTGGGAGATGGATACCAGATGCCTCCTCTGAAAGCTTTCATGGATGACACAACAGTCTTGTCCACAGATGAGGAAGAGACACACCAAATCTTAAAGCAGCTGGATGAGCTGGTGGCCTCTTCAAGAATGAGGTTCAAACCTAAGAAATCCCGAAGTCTCTCACTGCGAAAAGGAAAAGTGGCAGATTCAGTCAAATTCATGGTAGCCAACCAAGCCATCCCCACTGTCACAGAAGAGCCAGTAAAAAGTCTCGGAAGATGGTATGATGACTCCCTGAAAGACACACAAAGGGGATGTGAAACCAAGCAAACAGCAGAAGAAGGCCTGAAGAAAATAGATAACTGCGGACTGCCAGGCAAATACAAAGTCTGGTGTCTACAGTTCATGCTGATACCAAAGCTGCTGTGGCCACTGCTAATCTATGACATTTGCACCAGCACAGTGGAAGCAATGGAAGCCAAAATCAACAAATACACAAGAAAATGTCTCGGTGTCCCACCTGGTCTCACTGATGTTGCATTCTACTGTCGTCAAGCAATGCTGAAGCTACCTCTCAAATCCATAGTGGAGGAATGCAAAGTTGGAAAAGCAAGACTGTTGAGCATGCTGGAGGAATCGGAAGACAATATCGTGAGATCAGTTCATCCAAAGCTGAGAACTGGCAGAAAGTGGAAAGTCCAAGAGGCTGTAAACAATGCCAAGAGAAACCTCAGCATCAAAGAAATAATTGGACACACGCAAACCAACAGACAGGGACTGGGAACAACAAAAATGCAGTGGTGGTCCAAAGCCAAAGGGAAGGAAAAAAGAGACATGATCATACAGGAGTTGAAGGAAGAAGAAGATGTCAAAAGAGTGCAGAAGGCAGTCCAGCAAGGTCAACAGGGGCAATGGACAACATGGGACAGTGCACTCCAAAGAAGTCTCAGCTGGAGCGATATGTGGCACATGGCTCCTCTAAGGATAAGCTTCCTCCTCAGATCTGTATATGACCTGCTCCCCTCGAATGCAAACTTAGTGAAATGGGGGAAAGTAGACGACCCAGCATGTCCGCTCTGTCAGAAGAAACAAACAGTGGAACATGTCCTAAGCTCTTGCAAAGTAGCGCTAGCCCAAGGAAGGTATACATGGAGGCACAACCAAGTTCTGAAAGTGATCACAGATGTGGTTAGCGAAAAAACCATGACCCCAAACGCACCAATTGCTATGACAACGTTCTACAAAGCAGGAGGGAAACAGGTCTGGCCCGAAAGTGCTATGACAACCAGCACATTGCCAAAGGGTCTTCTGGATGGAGCAGTCGACTGGGAGTGTACAGCAGACCTCCCAGAGTGGAGAAATTACCCAGATGTCATCAGCAAGACAGGCATGAGACCAGACATCGCTCTCCACTCTGACTCCTCGAAACAAGTGATTCTGATAGAACTCACTGTGCCATACGAAAGCAGAATGGAAGAAGCACATATCTACAAGACCGAAAAATACGCCGGTCTTGCCAGCACCCTGAAGAAAGCAGGTCTGCGGGTCAAAATCTTCGCCATAGAGGTCGGGGCAAGAGGGTTTGTGGGCACCTCCGCTTATGATCTCATGAAACAACTCGCCATTTCTGGGAAGAAGAGGACTAGAGCCCTTAAAGCGATGGCAGAGGCAGCAGAAAGGAGCTCAAGCTGGATCTGGGCAAGGAGGAACCA
Source organism: Monoplex corrugatus (assembly GCA_030674185.1). Classification (NCBI taxonomy): domain Eukaryota; kingdom Metazoa; phylum Mollusca; class Gastropoda; order Littorinimorpha; family Ranellidae; genus Monoplex; species Monoplex corrugatus. Next base: position 7,083 of record JAPXFY010002620.1, read on the forward strand.
AAAAAGTGAACTTCATAAGGATTAAATTCCCTACAGATGATGTGTGCCCCGTTAGCACATTGGTAAAACCGCGTACCGCAGTTCTGAAGCGCAGAATCGCCCAGGTTCGATCCCCGGCGTGGGAAAAAAAAAATAGACAACAGCAGAAGGGCATCCAGGAGTCATGACCTGGATGTGGCCCGGCCCCCCGAGAGTGTAAGGAATTCAGGGCCGAAACACTTGTCTAAAGGGGGTTACTTCTCTGAAGACCTTCTGTTGTCTAGCTCTCCCTAGAGTTTCTTTCTACCTAGTTCCAACAACACCTCCTGTTCCAATCTGTCCAATGCTTCTCTGGTAACTGATAGCGTCTCACCTTGAATCAAGTTGATAACATTCACGCTGTGTCGTGTGTAACTCGTCAGATTCTACTGCTGAGCGT
>JAPXFY010002620.1:12500-26097 GCA_030674185.1 Monoplex corrugatus
TCAAGATTGACACTGTGCTGATGTTAACATTATCAGCAAGTGCAGATTGATTTCAAGATTGACACTGGTGCTGATGTTAACATTATCAGCAAGTGCAGATTGATTTCAAGATTGACACTGGTGCTGATGTTGATGTTATCAACAAGTACAGACTGATTTCAAGATTGACACTGGTGCTGATGTTAATGTTATCAACAAGTACAGACTGATTTCAAGATTGACACTGGTGCTGATGTTAATGTTATCAACAAGTACAGACTGATTTCAAGATTGATACTGGTGCTGATGTTAATGTTATCAACAAGTACAGACTGATTTCAAGATTGACACTGGTGCTGATGTTAATGTTATCAACAAGTACAGACTGATTTCAAGATTGACACTGGTGCTGATGTTAATGTTATCAACAAGTACAGACTGATTTCAAGATTGATACTGGTGCTGATGTTAATGTTATCAACAAGTACAGACTGATTTCAAGATTGACACTGGTGCTGATGTTAATGTTATCAACAAGTACAGACTGATTTCAAGATTGACACTGGTGCTGATGTTAATGTTATCAACAAGTACAGACTGATTTCAAGATTGATACTGGTGCTGATGTTAGTGTTATCAACAAGTACAGACTGATTTCAAGATTGACACTGGTGCTGATGTTAATGTTATCAACAAGTACAGACTGATTTCAAGATTGACACTGGTGCTGATGTTAATGTTATCAACAAGTACAGACTGATTTCAAGATTGACACTGGTGCTGATGTTAGTGTTATCAACAAGTGCAGATTGATTTCAAGATTGACACTGGTGCTGATGTTAATGTTATCAACAAGTACAGACTTATTTCAAGATTGACACTGTGCTGATGTTAACATTATCAGCAAGTGCAGATTGATTTCAAGATTGACACTGGTGCTGATGTTAACATTATCAGCAAGTGCAGATTGATTTCAAGATTGACACTGGTGCTGATGTTAATGTTATCAGCAAGTACAGACTGATTTCAAGATTGACACTGGTGCTGATGTTAGTGTTATCAACAAATACAGATTGATTTCAAGATTGACACTGGTGCTGATGTTAGTGTTATCAGCAAAATACAGACTGATTTCAAGATTGACACTGGTGCTGATGTTAGTGTTATCAACAAATGCAGACTGACTTAAAGATTGACACTGGTGCTGATGTTAACATTATCAGCAAGTGCAGATTGATTTCAAGATTGACACTGTGCTGATGTTAACATTATCAGCAAGTGCAGATTGATTTCAAGATTGACACTGGTGCTGATGTTAACATTATCAGCAAGTGCAGATTGATTTCAAGATTGACATTGGTGCTGATGTTAATGTTATCAACAAGTACAGACTGATTTCAAGATTGACACTGGTGCTGATGTTAGTGTTATCAGCAAATACAGACTGATTTCAAGATTGACACTGGTGCCAATGTCAACGTTATCAACAAGTCTACGTGGTGTGTGCTAGGTCAACCAACATTATTACCTTGTCATCAAGTCAGTCTACAATGTCCTGAAGGAAAAATGAAAACACTTGGACACTTTAAAACAGTTTTGAATAAGAAACTGCAAGCATCGTTCTATGTTACTGATCACAATGTACACCGTTTATTCAGTCGTAGTACTGCATCAGAACTGAATCTTGTCAAGAGAGTGGATGCAGCAACTTTCAGTACAGTCAAGTGCAAACCAATAAAAATTAAGTTGAAAGAAGGAGCCCAACCATATAGTACTGTGACAAGAAGACGTGTACCTATATCACTTCAAGAAAAAAGTGGACAAGAAACTGCAGCTATGACTGAAGAAGGTGTAATTGAAGAAATTACAGAGCCGACACAGTGGGCTTCATCAATGGTCCCTATCTTGAAACCAGATGGAAATATCAGAATTTGTATGGACTTAAATAAATAAACTCAACCACGCAATTGAATGTGAAAGATATGTTATTCCAGCTAATGATGTCGTTATAGTATAATCAGCTTCGTGGCTCTTCTGTTTACTCCAAATTGGATGCACTGTCTAGATTGTAGCAGATTCCACTGGACAAACCAACAGCAAAGTTGACCACGTTCATCACAACGTTTGGACATAAGTTTTTTCACAAGAGTCCTTTTCGCTATTTCATCAGCTCCTGAACTTTTTCAACGTTACATAAATAACATTCTTGGTGATACTGAAGGTTTTTCAACGTACCATAAATAACATTCTTGGTGATACTGAAGGTTTTTCAATGTAACATAAATGACATTCTTGGTGATAGTGAAGGTTTTTCAACATAACATAAATGACATTCTTGGTGATACTGAAGGTTTTTCAACGTAACATAAATAACATTCTTGGTGATACTGAAGGTTTTTCAATGTAACATAAATGACATTCTTGGTGATAGTGAAGGTTTTTCAACGTAACATAAATGACATTCTTGGTGATACTAAAGTTTTTCAATGTAACATAAATGACATTCTTGGTGATACTGAAGGTTTTTCAATGTAACATAAATGACATTCTTGGTGATACTGAAGTTTTTCAACGTAACATAAATGACATTCTTGGTGATACTAAAGTTTTTCAATGTAACATAAATGACATTCTTGGTGATACTAAAGTTTTTCAACGTAACATAAATGACATTCTTGGTGATACTAAAGTTTTTCAATGTAACATAAATGACATTCTTGGTGATACTAAAGTTTTTCAACGTAACATAAATGACATTCTTGGTGATACTAAAGTTTTTCAACGTAACATAAATGACATTCTTGGTGATAGTGAAGGTTTCTCATGTAACATAAATGACATTCTTGGTGATACTGAAGGTTTTCAATGTAACATAAATGACATTCTTGGTGATACTGAAGGTTTTTCAACGTAACATAAATAACATTCTTGGTGATACTGAAGGTTTTTCAATGTAACATAAATAACATTCTTGGTGATACTGAAGGTTTTTCAATGTAACATAAATGACATTCTTGGTGATAGTGAAGGTTTTTCAATGTAACATAAATAACATTCTTGGTGATACTGAAGGTTTTTCAATGTAACATAAATGACATTCTTGGTGATACTGAAGGTTTTTCAATGTAACATAAATGACATTCTTGGTGATAGTGAAGGTTTTTCAATGTAACATAAATGACATTCTTGGTGATAGTGAAGGTTTTTCAATGTAACATAAATGACATTCTTGGTGATAGTGAAGGTTTTTCAATGTAACATAAATGACATTCTTGGTGATAGTGAAGGTTTTTCAACATAACATAAATGACATTCTTGGTGATACTAAAGTTTTTCAATGTAACATAAATGACATTCTTGGTGATACTGAAGGTTTTTCAACGTAACATAAATGACATTCTTGGTGATACTAAAGTTTTTCAATGTAACATAAATGACATTCTTGGTGATACTAAAGTTTTTCAATGTAACATAAATGACATTCTTGGTGATACTGAAGGTTTTTCAACATAACATAAATGACATTCTTGGTGATACTAAAGTTTTTCAATGTAACATAAATGACATTCTTGGTGATAGTGAAGGTTTTTCAACGTAACATAAATGACATTCTTGGTGATACTAAAGTTTTTCAATGTAACATAAATGACATTCTTGGTGATACTAAAGTTTTTCAATGTAACATAAATGACATTCTTGGTGATAGTGAAGGAGTGGTTTGTTACTTTGATGACATTGTGCCACACCAGGTCATCATGAAGAACTTCTCACCAAAATGCACAGAAGACAGGAAGGTGTTGGTCTTACACTGAATAGTACAGAGTGTGACTACAGAAGGTTTGAAATAAATACAGTGTGTGAATACAGAAGGTTTGAAATAAATACAGCGTGAGCACAGGAGGTGTGAAATAAATACAGTGTGAATACAGGAGGTTTGAAATAAATACAGCGTGAGCACAGGAGGTGTGAAATAAATACAGTGTGTGAATACAGAAGGTTTGAAATAAATACAGAGTGTGACTACAGAAGGTCTGAAATAAATACAGAGTGTGACTACAGAAGGTTTGAAATAAATACAGCGTGAGTACAGAAGGTCTGAAATAAATACAGCGTGTGAATACAGAAGGTTTGAAATAAATACAGAGTGTGAATACAGGAGGTTTGAAATAAATACAATGTGAATAGAGGAGGTGTGAAATAAATACAGCATGAGTACAGAAGGTTTGAAATAAATACAGCGTGAGTACAGAAGGTTTGAAATAAATACAGAGTGTGAATACAGAAGGTTTGAAATAAATACAGAGTGTGAATACAGGAGGTTTGAAATAAATACAGAGTGTGAATACAGGAGGTGTGAAATAAATACAGTGTGTGAATACAGGAGGTGTGAAATAAATACAGTGTGTGAATACAGGAGGTTTGAAATAAATACAGAGTGTGAATACAGGAGGTGTGAAATAAATACAGTGTGTGAATACAGGAGGTGTGAAATAAATACAGTGTGAATACAGGAGGTGTGAAATAAATACAGAGTGTGAATACAGGAGGTGTGAAATAAATACAGAGTGTGAATACAGGAGGGGTGAAATAAATACAGTGTGAATACAGGAGGTGTGAAATAAATACAGTGTGTGAATACAGGAGGTGTGAAATAAATACAGTGTGTGAATACAGGAGATGTGAAATAAATACAGAGTGTGAATACAGGAGGTGTGAAATAAATACAGAGTGTGAATACAGGAGGTGTGAAATAAATACAGAGTGTGAATACAGGAGGTGTGAAATAAATACAGTGTGAATACAGGTGTGAAATAAATACAAAGTGTGAATACAGGAAGTGTGAAATACATACAAAGTGTGAATACAGGAGGTCTGAAATAAATACAAAGTGTGAATACAGGAGGTCTGAAATAAATACAGTGTGAATACAGGAGGTGTGAAATAAATACAGTGTGAATACAGGAGGTCTGAAATAAATACAGTGTGAATACAGGAGGTATGAAATAAATACAGTGTGAATACAGGAGGTCTGAAATAAATACAAAGTGTGAATACAGGAGGTGTGAAATAAATACAGTGTGAATACAGGAGGTGTGAAATAAATACAGAGTGTGAATACAGGAGGTGTGAAGTAAATACAAAGTGTGAATACAGGAGGTGTGAAATAAATACAGTGTGAATACAGGTTTGAAATAAATACAGTGTGAATACAGGAGGTGTGAAATAAATACAGTGTGAATACAGGAGGTGTGAAATAAATACAAAGTGTGAATACAGGAGGTGTGAAATAAATACAGTGTGAATACAGGAGGTGTGAAATAAATACAAAGTGTGAATACAGGAGGTGTGAAATAAATACAGTGTGAATACAGGAGGTGTGAAATAAATACAGTGTGAATACAGGTTTGAAATAAATACAGTGTGAATAAAGGAGGTGTGAAATAAATACAGTGTGTGAATACAGGAAGTGTGAAATAAATACAGTGTGTGAATACAGGAAGTGTGAAATAAATACAGTGTGAATACAGGAGGTTTGAAATAAATACAGAATGTGAATACAGGAGGTGTGAAATAAATACAGAGTGTGAATACAGGAGGTGTGAAATAAATACAGAGTGTGAATACAGGCGTGAAATAAATACAGTGTGTGAATACAGGAAGTGTGAAATAAATACAGTGTGTGAATACAGGAAGTGTGAAATAAATACAGTGTGAATACAGGAGGTGTGAAATAAATACAGTGTGAATACAGGTGTGAAATAAATAGTGTGAATACAGGAGGTGTGAAATAAATACAGAGTGTGAATACAGGAGGTGTGAAATAAATACAGTGTGAATACAGGAGGTGTGAAATAAATACAGAGTGTGAATACAGGAGGTGTGAAATAAATACAGTGTGAATACAGGAGGTGTGAAATAAATACAGAGTGTGAATACAGGAGGTGTGAAATAAATACAGAGTGTGAATACAGGAGGTGTGAAATAAATACAGAGTGTGAATACAGGAGGTGTGAAATAAATACAGTGTGAATACAGGAGGTGTGAAATAAATACAGAGTGTGAATACAGGAGGTGTGAAATAAATACAGTGTGAATACAGGAGGTGTGAAATAAATACAGTGTGAATACAGGAGGTGTGAAATAAATACAGTGTGTGAATACAGGAGGTGTGAAATAAATACAGATTGTGAATACAGGAGATGTGAAATAAATACAGAGCGTGAATACAGGAGGTGTGAAATAAATACAGAGTGTGAATACAGGAGGTGTGAAATAAATACAGAGTGTGAATACAGGAGGTGTGAAATAAATACAGTGTGAATACAGGTGTGAAATAAATACAAAGTGTGAATACAGGAAGTGTGAAATACATACAAAGTGTGAATACAGGAGGTCTGAAATAAATACAAAGTGTGAATACAGGAGGTCTGAAATAAATACAGTGTGAATACAGGAGGTGTGAAATAAATACAGTGTGAATACAGGAGGTCTGAAATAAATACAGTGTGAATACAGGAGGTATGAAATAAATACAGTGTGAATACAGGAGGTCTGAAATAAATACAAAGTGTGAATACAGAAGGTGTGAAATAAATACAGTGTGAATACAGGAGGTGTGAAATAAATACAGAGTGTGAATACAGGAGGTGTGAAGTAAATACAAAGTGTGAATACAGGAGGTGTGAAATATATACAGTGTGAATACAGGTGTGAAATAAATACAGTGTGAATACAGGAGGTGTGTAATAAATACAGTGTGAATACAGGAGGTGTGAAATAAATACAAAGTGTGAATACAGGAGGTGTTGAAATAAATACAGTGTGAATACAGGAGGTGTGAAATAAATACAAAGTGTGAATACAGGAGGTGTGAAATAAATACAGTGTGAATACAGGAGGTGTGAAATAAATACAGTGTGAATACAGATTTGAAATAAATACAGTGTGAATACAGGAGGTGTGAAATAAATACAGTGTGTGAATACAGGAAGTGTGAAATAAATACAGTGTGTGAATACAGGAAGTGTGAAATAAATACAGTGTGAATACAGGAGGTTTGAAATAAATACAGAATGTGAATACAGGAGGTGTGAAATAAATACAGAGTGTGAATACAGGAGGTGTGAAATAAATACAGAGTGTGAATACAGGCGTGAAATAAATACAGTGTGTGAATACAGGAGGTTTGAAATAAATACAGAGTGTGAATACAGGAGGTGTGAAATAAATACAATGTGAATAGAGGAGGTGTGAAATAAATACAGAGTGTGAATACAGGAGGTCTGAAATGAACTTTCTTGGACATATCATCTGTGGTCAAGGAGTGCGACTTGATCCCAGCAAGACTGATGCTGTCTTGCACTTGACACACCCGTCAGACTGAATGAACTGAGGAGATAATTCGGAATGGTAAACAATCTTGGAAGATTCTTACTTCACCTGTCAACAACCTTGGAAGATTCTTACTTCACCTGTCAACAACCTTGGAAGATTCTTACTTCACCTGTCAACAACCTTGGAAGATACTTACTTCACCTGTCAACAACCTTGGAAGATACATACTTCACCTGTCAACAACCTTGGAAGATACTTATCTCACCTGTCAACAACCTTGGAAGATACTTACTTCACCTGTCAACAGTCTTGGAAGATACTTACATCACCTGTCAACAATCTTGGAAGATACTTACTTCACCTGTCAACAACTTTGGAAGATACTGACCTCACCTGTCAGCAATCTTGGAAGATACTTACTTCACCTGTCAACAGTCTTGGAAGATACATACTTCACCTGTCAACAATGTTGGAAGATACTTGCTTCACCTGTCAACAATCTTGGAAGATACTTATTTCACCTGTCAGCAATCTTGGAAGATACTTACTTCACCTGTCAACAATCTTGGAAGATACTTATCTCACCTGTCAACAATGTTGGAAGATACTTACTTCACCTGTCAACAATGTTGGAAGATACATACTTCACCTGTCAACAATCTTGGAAGATACATACTTCACCTGTCAACAATGTTGGAAGATACATACTTCACCTGTCAACAATCTCAGAAGATACTTACTTCACCTGTCAACAATGTTGGAAGATACTTATCTCACCTGTCAACAATCTTGGAAGATACTTATCTACCTGTCAACAATGTTGGAAGATACTTACTTCACCTGTCAACAATGTTGGAAGATACTTATGTCACTTGTCAACAATGTTGGAAGATACTTACTTCACCTGTCAACAGTATTGGAAGATACTTACTTCACCTGTCAACAATGTTGGAAGATACTTATCTCACCTGTCAACAATATTGGAAGATACTTACTTCACCTGTCAACAGTCTTGGAAGATACTTACTTCACCTGTCAACAATCTTGGAAGATACTTACTTCACCTGTCAACAATGTTGGAAGATACTTATCTCACCTGTCAACAATCTTGGAAGATACTTATATCACCTGTCAACAATGTTGGAAGATACTTATCTCACCTGTCAACAATCTTGGAAGATACTTACTTCACCTGTCAACAATGTTGGAAGATACTTATCTCACCTGTCAACAATCTTGGAAGATACTTATCTCACCTGTCAGCAATCTTGGAAGATACTTATATCACCTGTCAAAAATGTTGGAAGATACTTATCTCACCTGTCAACAATGTTGGAAGATACTTGCTTCACCTGTCAACAATCTTAGAAGATACATACTTCACCTGTCAACAATCTTGGAAGATACTTATCTCACCTGTCAACAATCTTGGAAGATACTTATCTCACCTGTCAACAATGTTGGAAGATACTTACTTCACCTGTCAACAATGTTGGAAGATACTTATGTCACCTGTCAACAATGTTGGAAGATACTTACTTCACCTGTCAACAATGTTGGAAGATACATACTTCACCTGTCAACAATCTTGGAAGATACTTATGTCACCTGTCAACAATGTTGGAAGATACTTATCTCACCTGTCAACAATGTTGGAAGATACTTACGTCACCTGTCAACAATGTTGGAAGATACTTACTTCACCTGTCAACAATGTTGGAAGATACTGACCTCACCTGTCAACAATGTTGAAACCAGTGACTGACCTGCTGGCCAAAAGAGTCATTCAACATGGACCTGGGGTCCAAACCAGACAGAAGTTTTTGTTAGAGTGAAAGGTATGCTGACAGCTCCTCCAACACTTGCATTTTATGATCCAACCAAACCAACAGTGGCTGAAGCTTATTCCAACAACTAAGGCACAGGAGGAGGTTTGCTGCAAGAGCATCATGATGGCCTTCGGACCCTCTGCGTACTGTCCAAGAACTCTGACAAAAACAGAAAGCTGCTACGTTTAAATCGAAAGAGAATGGTTAGCAGCTGATAGTGTGTTTGATTTAGTGTAATGCTCACCAGACAGTACAATCCCATGACATATATAAAACACTATTCTCATGACATGTGTCTGGTTTTTCACTTGGAATGTTACTCATAACAGTTTACTATTTGCAGTTGAGTTATGACTGATTGAATTTTGATCAAAACTGTTTGTAAATGTGCTGTATTTTTTATGACTATGTTGTTGTTTCCTGTGTGTCATCATATTTTGGTCTGAGCTTGATGTTTACTTATAAAACAAAAATAAATATGGATGTACAAACGGGAATCAAAATTGAATGAAGAAATAAAATGTCATGTCATATTTTTAAAAAAAAGAAGTCTGAAAAATAACCCAAAAATTTCAGACCTAGACGGTTACAAATTAGATAATTCAACAAATATTGCCACACATGTTACTTTGATTCACATGGATACACAAAATGAATATGTCTGTTCATTTTGTAGAAATCAACAATACAGCTTACGTCTTTGTTCTTGTTTTGTTTTTTCCTTTGTTTGTTTGTTTGTTAGTTTGCTTGTTTGTTTGTGTATTTTACTGCAAAAGTATACAATTATTCTGGCTACAGCTCCAAGCAGCTATTAGTAATCTTTGTACAACGCCATCTCATTAGGCCTAGGCCTAAAGATTGTATTATTTGAACACGTGATTAGATTCATGGTTTATGATTCATGCTTCGAGCCTCGTTCATTTTCACTTCTACTTTTGTTTGTGTTGTTCTGTCCTGTTTTATTTGCCTGTATCTGAATCTAGAATTGGTTAGCATGTCAGTTCTCCAGAAAGATCGATTTTGGCTGTGGGCGTATTGATTTCTAAAAGACCACACGAGCGGAAATAACCCCTTTGACCTCACGAACTCCGTATGTGTGCAGTGTGCAAGTGGTGTGTGTGTGTGTGTGTTTTGCGGATTTCTCCTCTCTGTTTTCACAGACGATCGTCTCCCCCCCCCCCCCCCCCCCCCCCCCAAAATGCTATGAAGGACAGAACAGTGGTTGAACCAGCTGTACTAACTCTGGGTGAGTGGAGGCTGTTGTGCGTCGTTTTTGATGAGCGTGTGTGTTGCTGTGTCAGTGTGTGTGTGTCCTCCAGCGAAGTGTGCTTATTCTCGGAAAAGCAGCAACAACAACAACACAGACCTGCAACTGTCTGTTCTGAATATGTGGGATTTGTGTGGGCTTCTTTCTGAACCTTGACATTTTTCAAATTAAATACATTGTCATTAGTTCATATCAACACTACGACTAGTGAACAGTCCAGCGTACGACAAGGGACTGTCTTGAGGATGAACCGTGTCATACAGCCTAAACTAAAGAAGTCAGCGTACTTGGGACTCCTCTAGCTTTGTCACAAGTTTGTGTAGATCTGGTAAATGCGATGGGAGTGAAATATATAACAGCTTATCATGGGAAAGATGCACGCGGTGAAAATGTGATCTATTTTACATTTGCCGTCGTATCATTCTGTAGATCTATACATAGTGTAACGAACGAGTAGGCCAATGTTGAATGTAAATACTAAAGTAGGCCAAAATCAAGTCATCAAGTGTGTCGGTAGGTTCGGTGAACGCTAAATATAGCTGTTACGTGTCGGTGTTCAGGTGCGCTGTCGGTTTGCATTAGATTGTGTGTGTACACATACACGTTCGCTGTTGTGTAATTTGTGTGGCGGCAGTCAGTATTTGCGATTAAATGAAACTACACACACTGCCTGCCGTGGCTTGTGTCCATGAACTGAGCACCGTCTTCGACACAGCACTGACACAGTGACAGGCCCACCAAGCACCATGACACTTTTGCTTTCTCTTATTGTAAGTGACACCACATTGAATAATCAAGAGTTGCATATATATATATATCTTTAGTTAGGCCCGATTACCACGATATGGTGCTTGAGTGTAATCTGGATCTGGATAATTACGCTGCAGGAGCCTTCTCAGGCTATCGTCGCAGCGGGTGGTAGGAGCGCATGGCTTGATTTGAATAAGTAGTCATTAATTTTGTTATTTTTTTACTATAATAATTTAATTTTTCTTATTTATTTATTTATGAGTGAAAATAACAAATTTAAGTGGTGTTTCAACTACTGTGAATGCCCTGAAAATACTCCAATAAACAACTGATAAATCCGGTTAAATGCTACAGTGTGTGTGAAAAATCCTAGATTAATTTGTGAAAAATCCCAGATTAATTTTTTAACAGTAATACCCTGCACAACCCTGGATCCTTACCTCTGGGATCGGTTCTCCAATCCATATGGTGAGGATTAGGGGTAGGGCTAGGTTCATTGTTCGGGTTACGTATTGTACAAAGTATCTTGTGGAAGACTGGTCAGGGGACTGCAGACTGGTAAGGTTACGGAGAACTTTATTTTTCATTCATGCTGTAGAATTTAACCATAAATCTCCAATCAGATAGTCAAATTTATGAATGATAAACCACACATTTATCAAACATTTATTTCAGATCCAATTGTTATCAATATTGCAACATTATGTATTTTTACTCATGTTGAGATGAATTGATAGGTAAATGTGTAAACTTGCATAGTAATTCATGAATACATGTATTGTTTGCTTGTTCTGTTAGTATGTATCATCATGTGTGTGTGTGTATATAAATATGTTTGTTCAGGATGGATGGAGGTGAATAAATGGATGGATTTATGGGTCTAGGACTGTAGCATTAGCATGTCTGTAATTTATGAAATAATGTGTGTGAGTGGTGGCCCTGTATGCATATGTGCACATTGTGTGAAAGTATATTTTTGTGTGCCTCTGTTGATTGGAAGGGAGAGAGTCAAACACTTGTCTGCCATTGTTATGGTACATTTTTGTTTCTATACATGCACACACACACACACACAATCACACATATAATACACACAAACACACACATACTCTCTCTCTCTCTCTCTCTCTCTCTCTCTCTCTCTCTCTCTCTCTCTCTTTCTGCCTTGTCTGTCTGTCTGTCTCTGTCTCTCACACACACACACACATCACAAAACACACACACACTCTCTCTCTCCCCCACTCCTCCTCTCTGTCTCAGAGGTCTCTCTCTCTCTCTCACACACACACATCACACATATTAATACACAAAAACACACACATACTCTCTCTCTCTTTCTGCCTTGTCTGTCTGTCTGTCTCTGTCTCTCACACAAACACACACATACTCTCTCTCTCTCTCTCTCTCTCTCTCTCTCTCTCTCTCTCTCTTTTTCTGCCTTGTCTGTCTGTCTGTCTGTTTCTCACACAACCACACACATACTCTCTCTCTCTCTCTCTCTCTCTCTTTCTGCCTTGTCTGTCTGTCTGTCTCTGTTTCTCACACAAACACACACATACTCTCTCTCTCTCTCTCTCTTTCTGCCTTGTCTGTCTGTCTGTCTCTGTCTCTCACACAAACACACACATACTCTCTCTCTCTCTCTCTTTCTGCCTTGTCTGTCTGTCTGTCTCTGTCTCACACACACACACACACACACACACACTCACACACATCACAAAACACACACACACTCTCTCTCTCCCCCGCCTCCTCCTCTCTGTCTCAGAGGTCTCTCTCTCACACACACACACACACTCTCTCTCTCTCTCTCTCTCTCTCTCTCTCTCTGCCCCCTCCTCCTATCTCTTTCTCTTAGAGGTACATAACACATCTTTCAAGGTAAATTTTATCTCTTCTTACTCAGCGTAATTACTATTACTATTAGTATTATCTAACTTCAGATCAATCACTAGACTAAATTATTTTTGGAGAGTTTGAGCTGTTTAGAATGAAAACTTGGAATCTAAATTCATCTTCCAACATTAAATGAATCACATGTGATTAATTATTAATGTCACTGATGTCAGTAATACTGTTTGTATTGTTGAAACATTAATTTCCCTTGATTCATCGTGATTTAGTGTTGATGTGAAGAGGGCCCTTTAATGACAGCTGGATTTAAAAACTGTATAGAATGCTTATTTCACGACCTTTTTCAAAAAATTTGTTTCCACTGGCCCCCCCTCCCCTCTCTCTCTCTTCCCCCTCTCTCTCTTCCCCTCTCTCTCTCTCTCTCTCCATCTATCTATCTCTCTCTCTCTGTGTTCTCTCCCCTATTACGGGTTTTTTTTCTGTAATATGTATGTTTGTGTGGACTGAGGACTCTTTATTTTTTTATGAGAACCCAGGGAATGGGTTAAAAAAAAGGTCAACAATTTTTTTTTATCAATTTGAG
>JAPXFY010002621.1:0-5000 GCA_030674185.1 Monoplex corrugatus
ATAGAGAAAGAAAGAAAGAATTACAGAGACAAAGACAGACAGACAAAGAAACAGAGAGAGAGAGACAGAGAGAGAAAGAGAGAGGGAGGGAGAGAGGTTGCCTTGTTAGTTGGTCGGATAGTTGTGGGAGGGAGGGGGGTGTGGGGGGTTGGTTATTTGGCTGATCGGTTGGTTGGCTGGTTGGTTGGTTGGTTTGCAGTGTGGATGTGTGGGTGGGTTGGTTGGTTGGTTGGTTAGTACATTCCTCTTTTCCCTGGCTTTCTCATTTGCTTACAATCTTTTCTTTTCGCTTTCACAAACGATCCTTATACAGTGAAACTCTGTTATAGCGAGAGCGGACGGCCCAGGCACATTTTCTCGCTATTGCCGAGTTCTCGTTATTCCCAAATGACGAATTTACCAAGGGAAACAAAAGGAAATAATCTTGGCACCGGCGCCGTCGATGTGTTCATAATTAATCGATAGTGTCCCTTGATTACACACCGCACAAGGACGCGCCTTTCGTTGTTTTTCTTTGTTACCGGCCTCCACGAGATGTGCCCTACCGGGAACTTGACGACGAGGTGGGGGTGGGGTGAGTGGCGAGAACTTTTGTGACCAGGAAGGATAGAAAATCTCTCGTTATTACCGAGATGATTATCCACTAACTCTCGTTAAACCCAATGGTTTATTCTTAAAGATTAAGAAGGATAAAAAACGGGGATTGAAAAATGTCTCGTTACTACAGTGTTCTCGTTATTACAGTTGTCGTTATTAATGGACTCCACTGTACCTTTCTGGAACCAGAGGAACAAGTAAACCAAAGTGAACGCGTATTAAACACAACAAGACAAGACAAGCGCAAATTTTCGGCCAAACAGCTTTTGTCAAGCGCGAATGCACGGTCACAAACAGACCACAAACAACACCAAACAACGGATAATAAGAAGAGGACTAAAAACTTCCCTGCCGCCTCGTCCAGTGGATAAAAAGCGACCAAACCGCAGGCGCGGGCAGTCGCACTTGTTTTGGATCTCGCCTTACCTTTCTGTTTTTCTTTATTTTTATCTGCGCTCCGTCCTTGACCCATTTGACCTTGGGTCGAGGTCGTCCGATGGCCTTGCACTTGAAGACAGCCTCTGACCCTTCACGCTGAATCAGCAATGTGTCTTTGGGAGGCTGTCCTCGCCATTTCGGCGCCTGGGTAGGTCCTGGGCCAACGGGACAAAAAAAAAAAAAAATTAAATAAATAAATACATAAATTAAACAAGTAAATAAATAGATAAACATATGAATAAATAGATACATACATACACATAAACAAATACATAGATAAATGAATAGATGGAACGGTAGATAAAAAGGTAGATATATAGATAGACAGACAGATAGATAGATAGACAGACAGATATATAGACAGACAGATAGATAGATAGATAGATAGATAGATAACAAACGATTGAAGACGTTGGACCACAGTGAAAAACAAATATAAATACATTGATAAATTGATAAACGAATAAAGGAATGAATGAATGAGGCAACTGATGAATTGATAAACGAATAAAGGAATGAATGAATGAGGCAACTGATGAATTGATAAACGAATAAAGGAATGAATGAATGAGGCAACTGATAAATTGATAAACGAATAAAGGAATGAATGAATGAAGCTCCTGGGCCACCGTCAGATACAAATAGATAAATAATCATTCCTCGGTTCAGAAACTGCGTCATCTTCGGACAACGTCGTTGAACACAGTCCGCTGTACCAGTACCTTTCGTATTGGCTTTCGGAACTTTTACAAGCGGAAGCCTGTGTTATATTATTCGCACGATCGCAAGAACTGTTGAAATCTCTACAAAATGAATGGTGATACAACACTGTGCGTGTAGAATTGTTGACTTTATGGTGCCTTTACAAAAATACGTTTATATTTCGGCTCTGAAAAAAACTGTATTCAGTTAAAGGAATTATGACGAAATTTGTTACACTGGATTGTTCAGGCTGTCCCCTTTAATTTGATACCAAAATCACCGCTGTGCGTATAGTTTGTAAAAGTTCCGACAACATTTCCGACAGCATTTCCAACTGGTGTTGATCGGTCCCGGGAAAACCGCGTGCGGAAACTTTGCACGTCGCCGCCAACGTTGCGTTCGGTATGTGTATTTAGATCGCTCAGGGTCAAAGGATACTTCATTCCCACCTCAAATAAAGACACAGGTTTCATGCCTAAAGCTCATTTAATGTGTCGACATTTTTTTTTTTTATATCTTCCAGTCGTGTATGGTAGACGAGCTGAAGCAATTTAAAATCAGCAATTTTTACCAGTTCCGCTGCATGTTAGCCGTTAGCGTAGAGAGGCTGGACCTACCTACCTAGATAAATAGAGAGATAGATAGATAGATAGATAAAGAACAAATGATTGAAGACGTTGGACCACAGTGAAAAACGAATATAAATACATTGATAAATTGATAAAGGAATAAAGGAATACAGGAATGAATAAATAAATAAATAAATAAATAGATAAATAAATAAATAAATAAATAAATAATTAAATAGATAATTACAGGGACAACAGAATGAATTAATTAATTAAACAAACGAACAAAATTAATCAATAAGTAAATGAATGAATGAATGAATGAATGAATGAATGAATGAATGAATAAATGAATAAACGTACGAACGAACGAACGAACGAACGAACGAACGAATAAACGAATGAATGAACGAATGAATGAACGATCGAATAAATGAAAGAATAAATGAACGAACGAACAAACGAATGAACAAATGAATGAATGAAAGAGCGAACGAATGAAAGAACGAACGAAACGTCAGAATCACAAGTGGCCATGTCCTTAACACACTGAATCAAAACAGGCACAATCGAGCAGAGATTTTGGTGACATTTTGGAAGTTGTTCCAGTGGGTTTCATCACAATCAGACAATTCCATATGCGCTCCACAAGAATCTGCCACCAATTATCTATAGGCTAAAGACCTCATGTTCTGACAAGATCTTGAAATGGGGAGGTGTGGAGGAGGAGAAGGGATCTACGAAACAGTAAGCTGACACCTCCAGAATGATGGAAACATTTAAATTAAGATGGCCAGCAAACAGACCAGTTTTGAATGTTGCAGGCTGGGGTTGAACTTGAGATATCGGATCTCAAATCCATGGCGCAGCGCCCCGTCATCGAAAGAACCTACAAGCCTTAAGAATATGAAAACAGAAGACGAAATGGACAGACGATACACAAACACGTAAAACACATCGACGTAATGCTTAGTAAATTAATAAATAAAAAACAAACAAATCACACACACACACAAAAAAAGCTACGAAGCAGTCGTGCCTACCTACTTTTCCGTTGGGCTTGCGTTCCACTTTCGGCGTGTCATCTGGTCCGTCGCGGAGCGTCATGATAGTGCTCTCCCCTTGCGTGAGCGCGGCAGTTCGACATCGCTTCACTCCCTTCCTTTTGCGGCATCGCTTGCGGACTGCCGCTGTCTCCATGACAACGAGAAGTACACAGAAGAAGAGGGGGACAGCGTGACCCAGCTGCATGCTGCTATGTTGGGGTCCCTGTCACTAGATTCCTGTGGTCAGCCTCGGGTGTCTTAGGGTCGAATCCAGCTCCTCTGAAACAGAGAATAAAATTGTGTGGTATCGTTGTTGTTGTTGTTGTTGTGGTGGTGGTGGTGATGGTGGTGATGGTGGTGATGCGTTGTTGTTGTTGTTGTGTTGTTGTTATTGTTGTTGTTGTTGTGTTGTGTTGGTGTTGTTGATGTTGTTGTGTTGTGAGATGTTATGTTGTGAGATGCTGCGTTGTTGTGTTCTTGTTTTGTTGTTGTTGTTGTTGTTGTTGTGTTGTTGATGGTGTTGTGTTGTTGTTGTTGTGTTGCTGTGTTGTTGTTGTTGTTGTGTTGTTGTGTTGTTGTTGTTGTTGTGCTGTTGTTGTATTGTTGTTGTATTGTTGTGTTGTTGTTGTGTTGTTGTTGTTGTTGTTGTTGTTGATGGTGTTGTTGTGTTGTTGTTGTGTTGCTGTGTTGTTGTTGTTGTGTCGTTGTGTTGTTGTTGTTGTTGTGCTGTTGTTGTATTGTTGTTGTGTTGTTGTTGTGTTGTTGTTGTGTTGTTGTTGTTGTTGTTGTTGTGTTGTTGTTGTTTCTGTGTTGTTATGTTATTGTTGTTGTGTTGGTGTTGTGTCGCGTTGCGTAGTGTTGCGTTACATAACATTGCGTTGCATTGCGTCGTTTTGTGTGGTGTTGCGTTCTGTTCCGTTGCATTGCGATGTTCTGCTTTGTGTTGCATTGTGTTGAATCTTACTTTGCAGTATTTTATATATTGCGTTGCATCATAGGACAGCAAAGAAAACAAGACAGTCTTGATGGAGGCAGACGCAAGGAGATCATTGATAAAGAAAATTAGGAAAAGACAGGCAACATTTATAGGCAATTTTGTGAGGAAAGGGGAATTAGAGCACCTGGTCATAACAGGAAAGCTGGAGGGAAAGAGAACACCAGGTAGACTCAGGGAGATAATACTGGACGGACTTGCAGGGTGGCTGACGACAGAGAGGGTGGAAGATGTGCTTGCAGCGACAAGGGATAGATGCATATGGAGGGCCATGATCGCCAACGCCATGCGACAGGGCACTTTATGGTGATGATGTATGGTATACTGTTATATCATAGTGTATTGTGTGGTATTATTTTTGTATCATTTGACACCGTTTTGTGTAACTTAATGTTGTAACCTATTGCACTGTATTTGTAATATATTGCGTGGTATGGTATCGTTATGTTTCATATGGCAACATGTTCTGTTGTCATGTGTTGAATTGCTTTGCATCGCATCGCGCTGTATTGATGTTGTACTGTTTGATGTATCGTATTGTATTGTATCGTATTGTATTGTATCGTATTGTATTGTATCGTATTGTATTGCATCGTATTGTATTGTATCGTATTGTATTGTATTGTATCGTATTGTATTGTATTGTATCGTATT
>JAPXFY010002621.1:7500-10000 GCA_030674185.1 Monoplex corrugatus
TTCTGCAGTAAAACAAACAGTGATACAATGTGAATTGTTCGCCGCAAATACATAAAACGTTGTTACAATATTTTGTTTTCAAAGCGTTCAGTTGAATGCGAAAATATGTCATAACAATTAATCTCAAATGATATAACGAGGAATACTGCAAGTTTTTACAGATATTTTGAACTGAAAGTTTGATTCTTTTTTGAGACACAAATTTTTCATTTAAATGTTCATGAAATCGAATCCATGATGCTAATTCTAGCGAGTTGTAAGCTTCTTTTACCGAGGTGTTAACATGTAATTCTATGGAATTTTCAGAATGGAGGGCACCGGATTTAGCTGCTCTGTCAACTACGTTGTTGCCATGAAGACCAACATGAGAAGGCACCCAGCATAAATTGATTTCCGAGCCATTTATCTTTAAACAATGTATTAGATGATTTGCCTCAATAATTAAGTCAGGTCTTGTGTCTGTATCAAAAGACTGTAAGGCATATAATACAGATTTTGAATCAACAAAGAGAACTACTTTGAATGACACAGGCCGAAGGCTTATTAAATAATGCAACGCTTGAACAACAGCGACCAATTCTGCTGTATATATAGATAGATTTGCCCCAATGAAAAAAGACTTTTTAATGTTAAATTTTGTAACATAAAAGGCTGCTCCAGCGCTCTGATTTGCTAAGACTGACCCATCGGTAAAAATGTGGAGGTGGGTACGGTACTTTTCATCGATGTGTTCACAAGCTGTGGATAGCGTAATGTTGACATTATCATCTTTTTTAACTTTGCATAATCGAGATCAAATGTGGCCTTTAGCATTTCCCATGTAGGGATAGGCGTTATCGTTGGTTTCTCGGCTATTTCATCCATTGTTATGTTGGACTGTTTGATCAGGCCAGATATGTAAGTTGCGGCAGTAATTTGTGATGAAATGTTTTTTGCTCGTTTTGGAAAGTCAGTATCAGACCTGATCTTAATTTCTTTGCTCACAAAATTATCCGCTTGTGAAGTAGTTCTAATTGCAAACTTTGCTGTAGCTAACTCACGATGGTTGTTTAAAGGTAGAATTCCAGCAACTTTGTACGTTTCCAGAGTAGAAGCATGAGTTGGTACACCTAGTGCAATTTTAAGACTTTTGCAGTCCAAGCTCTGAATCTTTTTTTAGTAAATATTTGGGTGCATTGAAGAAAACTTCTTGCTCGTAGGATAATTTAGACCTGACCAGCGCTGTTGACAGATGAATCAGTATATTTGTATCCATTCCCCAGGGTAGTTTGCTTATTATCTTTAGAAAATTTAAGGTTTTTCGCGCTTTTGTTAAAATATAATCAAAATGGACATTCCAGCTTAATTTGGACGTGATGTAAACTCCCAGGAATTTTACGACCTGTTTGTAATTTAACACTTCACCAAGCAATTTGAAAGTAGGCAAGTTATTTGAGTTACCACCAGGATCAAACAGCATCATGTTAGTTTTTTTCTGCTGACAATGACAGCCCATTTTCTAACATATAGTTTCCAAGATTATCAAGATCAATTTGATACAACTTCCTGATGTAATTTCGCGTTCTCTGTGGAGTTGTCTTTTTTAAAGTGATATTCATCCAAGTGCATATATCATCAGCGTACTGTACTAAAACAACACGATTTGAAAGAGCTTTAGGAAGATCCTGTATAAGGATATTAAATAAAATAGGTGCTATCACTGAACCTTGTGGAATCCCCATGTCGAGGCATCGTGAAGAAGAATAACTAGCTCCCACTCTTGCCTGAATTGTTCTATTAGCTAAAAATGATTTAATGTAATTGTACATATTGCCCGATAAACCAACAGATTTTAGCTTGAACAATAAACGTTTATGCCAAACTTGATCGTAAGCTTTTTTCACATCAAAGAAAGTAGCTAAAACACTTTTTCTGCGAGCAAACTGTTGTTTGATCTGAGTTGTAAGTTTAACCAGGTGCTCAACTGCGGATCTTCCTTTTCTAAAACCTGCCTGGTTTACCGGAATAACGTTATTTTTATCACAGTAGTGTAAAAGTCTGTTTAAGACCAATCTTTCCACTAGTTTGCTTGTGTGGGACGTCAAAGCAATGGGTCTGTAACTGTTTTTATCGGTTTTCGATTTTCCTGTCTTTAAGATTGGTATAACTATAGACTTTTGCCATATTTGTGGCACAGTTCCGCTAACCCAGCATTTCTGCAAACTTTTGTGTAGGAAAATAAGTTAGTTTTCAGCGAGATGTTTAATCATTTCAGTCGAAACTGCATCAACACCTACCGAATTCTTTTTGTTGAGTAGAGACAGTACTGTGTTTTTTAGCTCTTCTAAGGTGATTGGAGAATTAAACCAGAGATCATTCTGTGGTACTGGATCAGTGTAGATTGGGTTGTAATCTTCCATTTCTCTGTGATGTTTGCAGTCAGGAGATAAACCTTCAACTTTACTGTTTTCGGCAAACAGATCCACAAAAGTTTCTGCTTTGTCCATGTCTGAAGGAAATG
>JAPXFY010002621.1:15000-17500 GCA_030674185.1 Monoplex corrugatus
CTCTCTCTCTTCATCTCTCTCTCTCTCTTCATCTCTCTCTCTCTCTCTTCATCTCTCTCTCTCTCTCTTCATCTCTCTCTCTCTCTTCATCTCTCTCTCTCTCTCTTCATCTCTCTCTCTCTCTTCATCTCTCTCTCTCTCTCTTTCATCTCTCACTCTCTCTTCATCTCTCTCTCTCTCTCTTCATCTCTCTCTCTCTCTTCATCTCTCTCTCTCTCTTCATCTCTCTCTCTCTCTTCATCTCTCTCTCTCTCTCTCTTCATCTCTCTCTCTTTCTTCATCTCTCTTTCTCTCTTCATCTCGCTCTCTCTTCATCTCTCTCTCTCTTCATCTCTCTCTCTCTCTCTTCATCTCTCTCTCTTCATCTCTCTCTCTCTTCATCTCTCTCTCTCTCTCTTCATCTCTCTCTCTCTTCATCTCTCTCTCTCTCTTCATCTCTCTCTCTCTTTCTCTCTCTCTCTCTTCATCTCTCTCTCTCTCTCTTCATCTCTCCTCTCTCTCTCTCTTCATCTCTCTCTCTCTTTCTCTCTCTCTTCATCTCTCTCTCTCTCTCTTCATCTCTCTCTCTCTTCATCTCTCTCTCTCTTCATCTCGCTCTCTCTTCATCTCTCTCTCTTCATCTCTCTATCTATCTTCATCTCTCTATCTATCTTCATCTCTCTATCTATCTTCATCTCTCTATCTATCTTCATCTCTCTATCTATCTTCATCTCTCTATCTATCTTCATCTCTCTATCTATCTTCATCTCTCTATCTATCTTCATCTCTCTATCTATCTTCATCTCTCTATCTATCTTCATCTCTCTATCTATCTTCATCTCTCTCTCGCTCTTTCTTTTATATCTTCTGCCTGTCTCCTTTTCCTTGTTCTTCTTCTTTTGTCCCGTCCCTCTCTGTCTGTCTGTCTGTCTGCCTGTCTGCCTGCCTGTCTGTCTGTCTGCCTGCCTCTCTCTCTTTCCCCCCGCCCGTCTTTCTCAACACATACGCACACATGCAGTCACACACAAACACACGATTTATAGCACACACACACACACACACACACACACACACACACACACACACACACACACACACACACACACACACACACACACACACACACACACACACACGTGTACACGATAACCATCTCATGGCCACTCTCCTCTTCCAAATCTGTAGAGCAACTTGCCCCCCCCCCCCCTCCATAATATGTATATCTGTAGACCTTTACAAACGTATTTATGATCTGTCTACCAACGAAACATTCAGCAGCTGTTTCTTTGTGACAGAATCGTGCACTCAGGATCTGATATCTCGAGCTCAGTCTCAACCCGAAACATTGAAAAAATCTGTCCTGTTGGCTGTCCATCTTAATGTTTCCATCATTCTGGTGGTGTCAGCTTACTGTTTCATAGGTCCACTGGCCTGTTGACTGCCCATCTTAATGTTTCCATCATTCTGATGGTGTCAGCTTACTGTTTCATAGGTCCACGGGCCTGTTGACTGCCCATCTTAACGTTTCCATCATTCTGGTGGTGTCAGCTTATTGTTTCATAGGTCCACTGGCCTGTTGACTGCCCATCTGAATGTTTCCATCATTCTGGTGGTATCAGCTTACTGTTTCATAGGTCCACTGGCCTGTTGACTGCCCATCTTAATGTTTCCATCATTCTGGTGGTGTCTGCTTACTGTTTGACAGGTCCACTGGCCTGTTGACTGCCCATCTTAATGTTTCCATCATTCTGGTGGTGTCTGCTTACTGTTTGATAGGTCCACCGGCCTGCTGGCTGCCCATCTTAATGTTTCCATCATTCTGATGGTGTCAGCTTACTGTTTCATAGGTCCACGGGCCTGTTGACTGCCCATCTTAACGTTTCCATCATTCTGGTGGTGTCAG
This sequence comes from Monoplex corrugatus, assembly GCA_030674185.1. Taxonomy (NCBI): domain Eukaryota; kingdom Metazoa; phylum Mollusca; class Gastropoda; order Littorinimorpha; family Ranellidae; genus Monoplex; species Monoplex corrugatus. The sequence continues at coordinate 16,883 of JAPXFY010002621.1, forward strand.
CTTATTGTTTGATAGGTCCACTGGCCTGTTGACTGCCCATCTGAATGTTTCCATCATTCTGGTGGTGTCAGCTTATTGTTTCATAGGTCCACTGGCCTGTTAACTGCCCATCTGAATGTTTCCATCATTCTGGTGGTGTCAGCTTATTGTTTCATAGGTCCACGGGCCTGTTGACTGCCCATCTGAATGTTTCCATCATTCTGGTGGTGTCAGCTTATTGTTTCATAGGTCCACTGGCCTGTTGACTGCCCATCTGAATGTTTCCATCATTCTGGTGGTATCAGCTTACTGTTTCATAGGTCCACTGGCCTGTTGACTGCCCATCTGAATGTTTCCATCATTCTGGTGGTGTCTGCTTACTGTTTGACAGGTCCACTGGCCTGTTGACTGCCCATCTTAATGTTTCCATCATTCTGGTGGTGTCTGCTTACTGTTTGATAGGTCCACCGGCCTGTGCTGCCCATCTTAATGTTTCCATCATTCTGGTGGTGTCTGCTTACTGTTTCATAGGTCCACTGGCCTGTGACTGCCCATCTGAATGTTTCCATCATTCTGGTGGTGTCAGCTTACTGTTTATAGGTCCACTGGCCTATTGACTGCCCATCTTAATGCTTCCAT
>JAPXFY010002621.1:25000-26096 GCA_030674185.1 Monoplex corrugatus
GGTGAAAGACAGAAAATATAGAGAGAAAAACGAGCGGGAAGAGAGAGAGAGAAGAAGAGAGGAGAGAGAAGAGGAGAGAAGAGTGAGAACAGAGTGATGTAGAAAAGAAAAGAGAGGGGAAGAGAGTGAGAGAGAGAAGAAAAAGAGAGTGGGGAGAGAGAAGAAAGGAGAGAGAGAGGGGGAGAGAAGGGAGAGAGAGAAGGAGAGAGAAAGAGGGAGGAGAGAGAGAGAGAGAGAGGAGAGAGAAGAGGGAAGTGACAAGAGAGAGGGAGAGAGAGGGGGGAGAGAGAGGAGAAGAGAAGGAGAGAGAAAGAGGGAGAGGAGAAGAGAGAAGTAGAGAGAAAAGGGAAGTGACAGAGAGAGAGAGGAGAGAGAGAGGGGGAAGAGAGAGGGGGAGAGAGAGGAGGGAAGAGGGAGAGAAGGAGAAGAAAGAGAGAGAGGGAAGGAGAGAGAGGAATGAGACAAAGGAAGAGAATGATAAATGAAGTTATACAGTTAGTACACTGATTTGCCCAAAAATATTTTTGTACACCACACACCACACCACACAACACACACACACACAACTCACACACCCCCAACACACACAAACACACACACAACACACCACACACATCCCCAACCACACTACACAACTACACACCCCACTAAACACAACACCACAACACACACAACACACACACACACACACACACACCAACACACACCACACACCCACACACAACAAAACACACACAACACCACCTACAAAACACTACACATACACACCACCACACCCCAACACACAACACACCGTCCTCCACTGGTCAATATGAAACAATCTCCCAATTTCATTTTAACGAGACGAAAACAAAACAAAACAAAAACAAAACAAACAAAAACAAACAAAAAACAAAACAAAAAAAAAAAACAAACAAAAAAAAACCATTTGTAGTAAAATTTCAAAAAAATGAAAAAACCACCACCACCAACCCCCCACCCCCACCACCACCCACCACCCCACCACCACAACCAAAAACAACAAAAAACAACAACAACGCCGACGAAAAAAACAACAACAAGAACCAAACAAACAAACAAACTTTATCAAAAGGAA
>JAPXFY010002622.1:0-22500 GCA_030674185.1 Monoplex corrugatus
TCAACGATGCTCACAAAGCAAAAAGTTAACCCTTTGACACCTTCACACTATCCACCAGCCTCCTGCTGGAGTCGAAGGGGTTAAGCTTTTGCAGCTGGTGGATACGGCGCGGGAATCAAAGGGTTAATCTCACTGTCAAATCAACATACCCAGTTGCCCGGGCTTGGTATCTGAAGCAGGCCGCGGACACGAGCAAGCCCACAAGTACAATGGCGGCCACTGCACCACACACGCTAACCAACCATGACGACTGTGTCGGGACTGCTACCTTCTTCTTCCGTCATGGTAGTGGTGAGTTTCTGTGTGGCGCTGTTGTCTGTGGTCGTTGCCGTAGTCGTGGACTCTGTTGTGCTATCTGTGGGTGTAGTTCCGTTCACTGTGGCAAGAACCAGACATTAAGTTGTTTTCGTTGTATGTTTACGTAATTTTTTTCTAAATCATAAACAGCACTTTCTCTCATTGGATTGATCTTCTATTCCATTGATGACCCACACCAAGCACTGAAGATAGTTTGCCTAAGTAGAAACTACAGTTTGCCATTCAGGACGCATGCACTATTGGGTGATTTAACACATTTAGTCGACCACTATTCTTGCGTAATCATTGTCTCATTTTTTATGTCAGTGTGAAAAAGATAAACGTATGTTTCTAATCTTGTATGTGTGTACTGATTAGTCCTGACTGGGGACACCACTTTCGATAACATTCAGTACATAACATTTAAAAAACACTGTACACATTTTCAACTATAAATTTATGTTTTAAGTTGTATAAAATGTGCTGTCAGTCTGGTTTTATTTAATACAGACTATTTAATGAACCAAACCGTCTTTTCAATATTTCATCTGATTTTGTACTCTTTTTTTCATTTCCATAACAAAGCTAATTCTATATTTTATGATGACTGTGATGACCTTACGTATTAGTGAATTTACTGAATGCATACGTGCAAATACGTGTTGTGGATAGTGCAATACCGATACATGCTCCTGGTATTATTTTGTAGTCATACACCTCATCCAAAATTTAGTACTAACTCACCCTGACACTGTTCGATGTTGTGGGCTCCATAGACGCCACCATGTAGGCCTCCAGGACAAAATTTACAGTCAGTGGAGTCTTCCTCATCCTGGTATTGACCCGGTGGACACAGCTCACACACATCCTCCACGTCCCTCGTGCCCACTGGACACTTCACTGCAAATAATGGTCATTTTGTTGACAGGAAATGCAACACTAAAACTTAAGGGCCTACACATCCTTCTACCTCCATGATTCACCACTGGACACTCCATTGCAAACAATGGGTAATTTGTCGACAAGAAATTTAATACTAAAACTTTATGGCTTACACATCCTTCTACATTCATGGTACCCACTGCAAACAATGGGCATTTTGTTGACAGGAAATGCAACACTAAAACTTTATGGCTTGCACATCCTTCTACCTCCATGATTCCCCACTGGACACTCCACTAAAAATAATACACATCTTTTTACAGGTACAGCAAATTCAACGCTCAAAGTTTGTGACTTACACATCCTGCTACCTCCATGTTCCCACTAGACACTCCATTGCAAACAATGCACATTTGGTTTGCAGAAAATTCAATGCTGAACGCTCATGGCTTACGCATTCCGCTACCTTCATGATTCCCTCTAGACACTCCACTGCAAACAATGCACATTTTTGTTTTCTAGCAAATTCAACGCTAAAACCTTATGGCTTATACATGGCGTAAATCGTCAGTGTCATAGAGACGCAGTATTGATGAATACTGTTCCAACTCTCTACACGTTTGACATTGTTGGTGAAGTTGCCTGGTCTATAGCAAGGTTTCCTTAGACCCATATCATTTGTACCATTCCTTTCCGGATGTTTTTGAAGCTCATTAGACCTTTTTGACTGATGATACTATGTCTTCTTTGCTGTGGAAAGCAGATGTTCACAGTCACTCATATGTTGGAGGATTTCACTTTGTACGTTAGGTGACAGGAAAAGAAGTTGAAATGGACAGTCCGGCGAACTGTCTGAATTTGAATGAAACAGCAACTAGAAATGGAACGAAAATCAATGAAAAGGAAAAGAAGTTGATGAAAAACTGGTACGCCAATCAGGACAAAAATCATGGTCAGTGGTCAAAACCCAGAGACAGTCAGTTTGAAGATTTCGGTGTGACCATCAGTTAGGAGATATTAAGTCTTTGCAATGACTTATCAAACAATCGTAGCACTGGCAAAACTGAAACCAATTTGGACCGATTAAAGCGCTTCTATCGGATCAAAAATGAAGTTAATGCATGCATGTATTCAGGCTCCCCATCCTCCTACATGCAGACAAGACATGACTTCGACAGCAGAAACATGGAAGAAGATTCAGGTAGAAGAGATTATATTCTTAAAAAGACTCTTCAGCACTTCTCAGACAAGCAAAAAACGCTCCACCAAAAAAAATGAGCATAAATGTACACACTAACAAGACAAAACAAAACTGTTGTTTGGGAAAAAAGCATTTTGTTCTCAGTAAATTCAAACAATAGGAAACTGCATTGCAAACAACGGGACGTTTCAATGCGTAAGTCTACCACAAACACTTAAACGCGTTGAGATTCATTATACTTTAATTTCAGTGACAAGAGTCCTGACGATCAAACAAAAAGAAAAAAAAAAGCTCTCATCTACCATAAAGCTCTACAGTTTCTTGTCATGGAGATTACAACAGCGAAGCAGCAAGAACACTTGGCTTAAGAACAAAAGGATACTTGAGCACCAACAGACACTCTTTCGCATCAATGGCAGAAGACTGCAGAAAAACTGGTCACTGATCTTTTGGGAATTATTTCTTTTCAATCAAGAAAAAAAAAGACCCATGAGAAAAATCGGGAAAACATAATATTTAAAACAGCAAATTTCCTGTGTGAACAGAAAAATCGAAGACTATCCTGCCTTGGATAGCAAGCAACCAGTACAAACAACACACCACACACAAACACACACACACACACACACACACACACCACACACACACACACACACACACACACACACACACACACACACACACACACACACACAAAACAACACACACACACACCACACACACACACACACACACACACACACACAACACACACACACACAAAACACACACACACACACACACAAAACACACACACACACACACACACACACACACACAACACACAACACACAACACACACAACACACACACACAACACAAACACAACCACACACACACACACACACACACACAACACACACCACACACACACACACACCACATGTTGTGCATGTTGACTGAGCGTTAAAAAGGCATAGTTTTAGTTTATCACAATGCGGCGACCGAGGTGGAGACGAAGGCAGCACCGACGGGACAGAAGACCGCTCCCACCTACCCCCTGGCTCACTCATGAGATTGCCTGTGCAAAACGTGCCCGCCGCAGAGCAGAGCGCTGCTGACGCAAATCCAAACTCACTGTACATAGACAACTTTTCCAAGCCTCTAAAACAAAAGTATCCACCCTCATTGCATCTGCAAAAACAAGCTATTTCCAAACCAAAATCCTGAATGAGTAGATGTCGCGCCAGCAGGCAGCAAAAGTGTGTGTGGTGTTTTACAGTGATTTTATCGTGGTTCTATTTGATTTTATGCATTGAATTTTGTATCAGTTTGTTGCTTTTAAATCCCGACACACGGTGATGTAAATATTTTTTTTTAAATTTTGAATATTTTACCAGATAATCTGATTTTAAAGTTTTTATACCTACTTTTCATCATTTTAATTCAGCCGCTCAAGTCGGACATTTTATCTGTGAACTGTGTTTACATTTTAGCCTACTGTGTTCTCCCAATGCTACAGCTTTCCCAAACCTTTGTGTTCTCTGGTTTTAAGTGTTGTGAACTGACCAACCCACACACCAACCTGCAAGTATCTTCCTCTCCTGACTGGCTCGCAATTATGGACCCGTCTTTTATAAAACAAATTGGACTGACACTTTTTAAACACAGCAAGTGCTACCTCGGTGGAGGCGTCTACCAGCGCATACGAACACTGGGGCTGTGTCCTAAGCCCCGCACTGCGCGATCCTGTCGTGGTGGACGTCTCCACCGACTTTGGCACAATCTGCCTCCTGCTGTGCCAGTCCGACACCACTTTTCGTCTTCTGCTTCTTCGTCTCCTCCACTGCCCCTGCACTCGACCTTGCTGCTGCAAACTTCGTCTCCTCCTCTGCCGTCTTCGCCTTCCCCTTCTGTCCCGCCAGTGCCGCCTTCGCCTTCTGTCCCGCCGGTGCCTCCTTCGTCTTCTGTCCCGTCGTTGCTGCCTTCATCTTCTGCCCCACTGGTGTCGCCTTCGTCTTCTGTCCCGTCGGTGCTGCCTTCGTCTCCACCTAGGCCGCCGCATTGTGATAAACTAAAACTATGCCTTTTTAACGCTCAGTCAACATGCACTGATGGCAAAGCCGATGTCATTGCTGACTTCATCGCAGATGAGCATGTTGACATTGTTTTTATCACCGAAACATGGCTTAACCCCCTTGGTCATGAACCTATACATGCGAGTCTCACTCCGAGTGGTTACAGGCTTGCTTCTTTCCATCGCTCATCCCGAGGTGGTGGTATCGCCATCCTCTACAACGACTCACTCCATTCCCGCCTGTCTTTCTCGCAGTCTCTTTCTCCCATCCTTCTTTCAAGCACGTTGAAGTATCCTTCCAATCCACCCCTCACCCCATCACCTTCTCCTGTGTCTATCGACCTCCACCTAGCTCTGCCAACAAGCTCACCACATCCATGTTTCTCTCTGACTTTGATCAACTTCTTGATTACTACTGCCTCTTTTGCCTGGAAATCTCATCATTCTAGGTGACATCAATGTCCACTATGACAACACTCACCGTTATGACACAAGACATATCATCAACTCTCTGTCCAAACACAATATGACTCAACACATTTCTGAACCAACACATCAAAAAGGTCTTGACTGGATCATTTCTCGTGATCACCACAATTCAGCTACTGACATCTGCTTAGTTCTTTCTACCCATCTAACTTCAGCCCTTCCATCTGACCACTCTGCAATTCTCTGTTCTCTTGACATTCCTCCTCCTTCCCGTACCATGCGCACAGTGACTCGACGCAATCTCAAATCTATCGACCTCTCCACATTTTCATCTGATGCCTCCCGTCTCCTTTCTGAAAAGTCACATAACCTTGCCGATGAATTCTATACTACTCTCCACCATCTTCTGGACACTCATGCTCCAGCCACAACCCGTCTTTTACCTGACCGCCCCCCTACACCCTGGCTCACTCATGAGATTGCCTGTGCAAAACGTGCCCGCCGCAGAGCAGAGCGCCACTGGCGCAAGTCCAAACTCACTGTACATAGGCAACTTTTCCAAGCCTCTAAAACAAAAGTATCCACCCTCATTGCATCTGCAAAAACAAGCTATTTCCAAACCAAAATCCTGAATGCCTCTTCTTCAAAAGAACTCTTTACAACCATGAATCATCTCCTTGGCACACGAAAAGATTTACCTCTCCCAACACACACACACACACACACAACACACACACACACAAACACACATACACACAACACACACAAACACACACACAACACACACACAACACACACACACACACACACACACACAAAACACACACACACAACACACACACACACACACACACACACACACACACACACACACACACACACACCACACACACACATGTTGTGCATGTTGACTGAGCGTTAAAAAGGTATAGTGAAGAACTCCCATCTGTATTCTCCAAGTATTTCACCACCAAAATACAAACTCTTCGTGACAGGCTTGACAGGACACCCTGTCAACCATGCCCACCTGACCCTTCCTTCTCTGGCACACCTCATACTACTTTTACCCCAATCTCACAAGAAGAAATTATCAACACAATCAGATCCATGTCGTTCAAAACCTGTGAACTGGATCCTCTTCCAGGTTCTCTCTACTCTGACTCTCTCCCTACGCTCCTCCCATTCATCACTGACATCATCAACACTTCTCTCCAAACTGGAACTGTCCCAGATTCTTTCAAGTCTGCTATTGTTCACCCTCTCCTCAAGAAATACAATTTAGACCCAAATGAACTGAAAAATTACCAGCCTATCTCTAATCTCTCTTTCTTGTCAAAACTGCTTGAAAAAGTTGTCCTCAACCAACTGAACTCTCACCTGTCTGCCAACAATCTCCTCAATCCTTTCCAGTCAGCCTACCGCCAGTGCCATAGCACTGAAACTGCCTTGCTACACATTCTCAACAATCTCCTCCTTGCAACTGCTACTGGCAAAGTCTCTCTCCTCATACTCCTTGATCTGTCTGCAGCCTTTGATACCATTGATCATGGTATTCTCCTTTCTAGACTTCATCATACTTTTGGCATTTCTGACATTGCTCTCTCCTGGTTCACTTCATATCTATCAAACAGAAAACAAACTGTTCTCATCAATGGCACTTACTCTCAACCTGCATACCTGACCTGTGGTGTTCCACAAGGATCTGTCCTTGGCCCTGTTCTTTTCACTCTTTACACCTCCCCCCTGTCCACCATCATCAACTCCCACTCTATAAAACACCACTTCTATGCTGATGACACCCAACTTCAAGACAGTGACTCACCTGACAATATACAGCGCCTCCTGACTCGCACCACTGAGTGTTACTCGGACATTAAAAATTGGATGACATACAACAAACTTCAGCTAAAAGATGACAAGACAGAAGCTATCCTCATTGGCACCAGTCAGAAACTTTCTCAGCTGCCTCCTCTTTCTCTCCCATTATGTAACACATCAGTCCCAATTTCTGATTCAGCTAAAAACCTTGGTGTCTGCATTGACTCTACCCTCTCCATGAACAACTTTGTTTCTCAAACTGCCAGATCTTGCTACTATCATCTCCATCGTATAAGGCTGATCAGGAAGTATATCTCTGTCGAAACAACTGCAAAACTCATTCTCTCCTTCATAATGTCTCGCATTGACTATTGCAATTCACTCCTGTCCCGTCTTCCTGCCTCCACCACTCACATCCTACAGCGCATTCAAAACAATGCTGCACGCCTTGTACTCAAAAAGAAAAAAGCTGACCACATATCTCCTCTCCTGGCACAACTTCACTGGCTCCCTGTATCAAAGCGCATACAGTACAAACTAGACACCATGTGCTACAAAAGCCTCAATAACGCAGCTCCCGATTACCTGTCAAGCCTACTTGAGATCTATGTTCCCTCACGTACCCTCCGCTCTGCCTCCGATCCTCTGACTTTTCGCTTTCCACGCACTAAGCTCAATACCTATGGTCCACGAGCCTTCTCTGTTTCTGGTCTGCTCTCCTGTAACAAACTTCCTCTCTCAGTCCGTCAGCAACCTACTTTTGTCTCCTTCAAGTCCGCTCTCAAAACTCACCTTTTCTCCTCTGCATAAAATCCTGACCTCACTCAATCCCCTCTGCAGCTTGTCTCCACTCGGAGGGGAATCACATTGCAATATATAATTGTATATAATATGCTCTCTATAATTTTCCATTGCTTTTATTCTTTCTCCCCATTTATAGCCATGTGTGTGTGTGTGTGTGTGTGTGTGTGTGTGCGTGAGTGCGTGTGTGTGCGTGCGTGCGTGCGTGTGTGTGCGTGCGTGTGTGTGTGTGTGTGTGTGTGTGTCTGTTTCAGCGGTTAGATTTGATTTTATCAAGATTTTGCACTATATAAATATTGCAATTATTAATTATTAATTATTATTATTATTACACACACACACACACACACACACACACACACACACACACACACACACACTCACAGAAACAGATCCAAACGACTAGCGACGAGGGAGATGAGACCGAAAAGACTAAGACTGTCCGTACAAATGGCGCTTCGACCGCGGTTCTCACTGGTACGCAGAGTGGGACAACACACACCACGCCTGTACACAGCTCTGCGGAACTGGTGAGTACGATTGTCGAACTCAAAAACATCGTACTGGATCTGTGCAAGCAAGTAAATTCTCTAGAAAGGACTGTGCTTGCGCAGATCTCGGACCGGTCGACAGCAACCACCACCACCAAGATCACCAGTAACAGTCAGACACAGACAGATCTCCATGAAACAAATCCCACGTACACAGACGTTCTCAAACAGAAACCAACACGCAGACAGGACCACCAACAGCCCCCAAAATCAGACAAAACAACAAGTAGCAGCAATAAATCAAAGCGAGCGAAAATAGCGACCGAGAAGAAAGCCAAAGGCGGGAAAGAACAACATGATATCAAAAAAGCTAAAGACGTCACTTCACAGCCGAAACAATCAACGTCACACACTAAGAAGATAGGCCTACCAGAACAATGTAAAAAGAATCACGACTTTCCCTACGTTTTGACTGTCCACGATTCGGTGCTGACAGGTGTCAATTCAAGACGACTGGGAAGATCTTTCGGTTTTGAAGGAGACTAGTGTGCTGTGAATAACATTCCTGACATAAAAGGCACTATCTAAATTTGACAATCCTGCTGACTGTATCGTTTTTCATTGTGGTGTCCACGAACTAAATAACAAAGACATCGCAGCAACTACTCAACATCTCGCTTCTTGCATAAAACATGCAGCACAAACACACCCAACATCAAAGACAGTTACCAGCAAGATCGCCCCTGTCCGACATGCACATACGGAGGTTCAGCGGAATTTGTTCAACGCTTTCTTGTCCGCTGAGCTTGTTGACATAAAAAAACATTTCTTTTGTTTCACATGAAAACCTCCGTACTAACCAGCACTTTCTATACGACAATATACACCCCACTGCCAGAGGAAGCAGCGTGATAGCGGGGAACCTTGGACGACACGTTCGAGATTTGTTTTGGGAGACCCTAAGAGAACAACACGATCACGTTCTTCACGGCTACACTCCTCCAGATTCCCCCTAGGACGGTTCCACCATTTTGCTAACTGCGAACCGTGGTGGCTGCCATATGATATGTTTTAGTAGATCTACAGTTATCAACGATTCCTGTCACAGGACTTTTTCCACATCATCTCTGACAATTCGTCAGACTATAAGGACTCAGTCAGACTATAATCTCCGTACATTTGACGGCGTGTATACCATTGTTCCATTTATTTGTAATTTGTTTCTGTTCTTAATCACCTCTTATCTCTATTAGAAGGACTTTCCCCCATAGTTTTACTTACATTTTTGTTCTACCTTTCAATAATAGCCTAAGTAATTAATGGTTTCTTTCTGGCCATTTTTATCGTACATAGAAAACCAAAGTCTTCGTGATTATCAAACAGATAACCAATAATTTAACATAAGAGACTAGCCAACAATGAAATTGCGCCAACAATCACAAATCAAATTTTTGCAGTGGAATTGTAGATCTATTTCCACCAATTCCGCATACTTGGAACATTTTCTCTCATCAAATCAGTGTGAAGTTTTAATTTTGCAGTCGCTTAATGTTATCCCAACCAAACTTCCCAATTTCCAAAATTATTATTATCCTCCGATATATGACTTGGGAAATCCTGGGAAGAAGGTAGCCACTGCGATATATATATATACTTAAAGAGTTGCAGTATCACATATTTAATTCCCCAGTTTTTACATCAACTGAAGACTTACACGCTTGTGCGGCCTCAGTACAATTCAGTAATTCTTTCATCCTGAACGTTTTGTCAGTTTACCTGCCAGCAGGTCCAAATGACCACAACACAGAATGGCTGCATACGATTCCGGATCTGCAGCACGGTAGATGGCTAATAGGTGGAGACTTTAATTCCCACTCCCCGTTTTGGGAAAAAGATTGTTGTACTGTTACAAGCAATCGCTTAGTAGAAAATATAGTTGACAGTGCGCTTTACCTTTTGAATGATGGGAGTGTCACTAGAATTCCTGATGTTTCCAAACACCGGGCAACAGCCATCGATCTGTCACTAATATCACCAGAATTAGTACCATGCTGTACCTGGGACACTCACAAAGATACTTTGGGAAGTGATCACTTACCTATCATCATAACAATAACTTATGACAACATCAGGATGAAAGACAGCACTCCTGACATCATACCAAAATATAATTACGTGCGCGCTGAGTGGTCCTTGTTTCGGACTGCTCTTGCTAATCAAGAATATAAGCATTATGAAAGTGAAAATGTAGACGTTATGTTTTCTAAGTTCCAGGAGTCAGTTCTAGCTGCTGCGGACCTCTCCATCCCGAAACTCAAAACTTATAAGTCCAATAATCGTTTGGGTAATGTTTGGTGGACAGAGGAATGTGAGAAAGCAGTTCAGTATAAAAAAGATAAATTCAAAATCTACATCAAAAGCAGAAAACCCGACGATCACATGGAAATGAAAAAAGCTAACATCCAGTGTAATAAAATCATTGCTGAAGCAAAGAAAGATTATTGGGCATCATATTGCACCAAAGAAATTTCTGATTTTAAGGATTTCCATAAAGTCTGGACAAAAATGAATCAAATGAAAAACGGGGCCAATTTACCCACGTGTCCAATAATGATTGATACATGTAACAAAGTTCCTTCTGACATGGACAAAGCTGAAACTTTTGTAGAACTCTTTGCTGAAAATAGTAAAGTAGATGGGTTGTCTCGTAACAGCAAACACCACAGAGAAACGGCAGCTAACAACCCTATCTTCATAGATCCATTACCTCAGAATGATCGCTGGTTTAATTCTCCGATCACCATAGAAGAGCTAAAAAACACTATCTTGTCTCTACACAACAAAAGGAGTTCCGTAAGTGTCGATGCAGTTTCAAATGAAATGATTAAGCATCTTCCAGAAAATTATATTATTTTCTTACATAACATTTTTCAGAAGTGCTGGGTGAGTGGAACTGTACCACAGGTATAGCAAAAGTCTGTTGTTATACCCATATTAAAAGCAGGAAAGCCTAAAAACAATAAAAACAGTTACAGACCTATTGCTTTGACGTCCCATACGAGCAAACTAATGGAAAGATTGATCCTAAACAAACTTATACATTACTGTGATAGAAATAACGTTATTCCGGTAAACCAGGCAGGTTTCAGAAAAAGGAGATCCACAGTTGAGCACCTGGTTAAACTTACAACTCAGATAAAACAACAATTTGCCCGTAGAAAAAGTCTTTTAGCAACATTTTTTTTATGTGAAAAAAGCTTATGATCAAGTTTGGCATAAACGTTTATTGTACAAGCTGAAATCTATTGGTCTATCTGGCAATATGTATAATTATATTAAGTCCTATCTAGCCAATAGAACAATTCAAGCAAGAGTGGGAACAAGTTATTCTTCTTCACGATCTCTTGACATGGGAATTCCTCAAGGTTCAGTGATAGCACATATTTTATTTAATATCCTTATATATGATCTTCCTAAAGTACTCTCAAATCGTGTTGTTTTGGTACAGTGCGCTGATGATATATGCATCTGGATGAATATTACTTTAAAAAAGACAACTCCCCAGAGAGCGCATAATTACATCAGGAAGTTGTATCAATCTGATCTAGATAGTGTTGGAAACTACATGTTAGAAAATGGTCTGACGTTGTCAGCAGAAAAAACTAACATGATGCTCTTTAATCCTGGTGGTACTTTAAATAACTTGCCTACTTTCAGGCTGCATGGTGAAGCGATCCATTACAAACAGGTTGTAACATTTCTGGGAGTCTTTATAACATCGAAATTAAACTGGAATGCCCATTTTGATTATATTTTAACAAAAGCAAGAAAAGCCTTAAATTTTTTAAAGATAATAAGTAGATTACCCTGGGGAATGGATACAAACATACTTCTCCATCTATCAACAGCACTTGTAAGATCTAAATTATCTTATGCACAAGAAGTGTTCTTCAGTGCACCCATATATTTACTAAAGAAGATTCAAAGTTTAGACTGCAAAAGTCTTAAAATTGCACTAGGTGTATCAGCCCATGCTTCAAATCTGGAAACGTGCAAAGTTGCTGGAATTCTGTCTCTGAACAGCTATCGTGAGCTAGCGACAGCAAAGTTTGCAATCAGAACTACTTCACAAACGGACAATTTTGTGAGCAAGGAAATTAAGCTAAGGTCTGATGTTGACTTTCCAAAACGAGCAAGCAACATTTCATCACAAATGACTGTTGCAACTTACATATCTGACTTAGTCAAACAGTCTAACATAAGTTTGGATGAAATAGCTGAGACACCATCCACAACGCCTATCCCTACATGGGAAATGCTTAAAGCCACTTTTGATATTGATTATACAGATGCTAAGAAATATGAAAACATTAACATTTCGATATGCACAGCAAGAGAACACGTCGATGAAAAATACCGTACCCACCTCCATATTTTTACCGATGGGTCAGTCTTAGAAAATAAATCTGCTGGAGCAGCGTATTATGTTCCAAAATTTAAAATACAAAAGTTATTTTTCCTTGGGCCAAATATATCTATATTTACAGCGGAATTAGTCGCTATTACACAAGCGTTGCATTATTTAGTAGACCTTAAACCTGTCTTTTTTAAAGTGGTTCTCTTTGTTGATTCAAAATCTGTATTATATGCCTTACAGTCTTTTAATACAGACACAAGACCTGACTTAATTACTGAGGCAAATCATCTTATACATCGTTTAAGGACAAAAGGTATAGATATCAGTTTATGCTGGGTGCCTTCTCACGTTGGTCTTCATGGCAACGAAGTAGTAGACAGAGCAGCTAAACAAGGTGCACACAACACTGATAATACTATAGAATTACGTATTAAAACTTCCGTAAAAAAAGCTTGCAACTTGCTAGAATCAGCTTCATGGATTCGATTTCATGAACATTTCAATGAAAAGTTTGTGACACAACAAATATGATAAAACTTTCATTACAAAATGTATGTAAAAAATTGCAGTATTCTTCCATATATCATTCGAGATCGATTGTTGCTGTTCATTTTCGTATTCAGCTAAACGCGTTGAAAACAAAATATTGTAAAAATATCAAGTGTATTTGCGGAGAACAATTCACACCGTTTCACAGTTTATTTTACTGCAAAATGCTACGTTCTTTTTTACCAAAAATATTTACACAAGAAAACTATTCTGCAACTCATTTTAAAGAAGTAACTTCTGATCAGTCTTTATCAGTTAAAATTTCAGAATCATTGGTTCACAGTCCTGTTAATGTATTGCTTTAAGTTTATGAAGTTAGTATTTTAGCGTTAAAATTTTCCTTCACATTGTTAATGTTAATTGTTAGTGTTAAGATCTTGTTCCATTTTTCTATTTATCCATTTATTTATGTCTTTTACTCTGTCTCCCTTCTCCCCACAATGCAACTCGCCCACCTCTCATCCTCCATTCCCCACTCCCCCCCCCCCCCCCCCCCCCCCCCCCCCGTCTAATATCACCCATAGTGAACAGACGTTAAATTAAAGAACGAACACACACTCACTCACTCACTCACTCACCCTGACATTGTGTGATGTTGGTGGCCCCATAAAAGCCCCCTGTGAGCCCCTCAGGACATATCAAACAGCTGATGGAACCTGGCTGGTCCTGATACTGACCTGGAGGACACGGCTCACACACACCATCCACCTCCATGGTGCCCTCTGGACACTCCACTGCAAACAATACCCACTATGTTTTCAGAAAATCCACCGCAAACACCTACACACACACACACACACACACACACACACACACACACACACACACACACACACACACACACACACACACACACACACACACACACACACACACAGACACTCGCACACAAACACACACACACACACACACACACACACACATACACACACACACACACAAACACACACACACACACAGACACTCGCACACAAACACACACACAGACACTCGCACACAAACACACACACACAGACAGACACACACACACACACACTCGCACATAAACACACACACACGTGATGTTGGTCCGCCTTTCAGGAGATCGTTTGATTTTCCGTTGTTTTGACGATCTTGACGCCAAAGGAGTAGGCCTAGATCCAGACGGGGTTGTTGAGGTGACTGGTGGTGTAGTCACCCGTTTGGCTGCCTCCGCGTAAGAGATGGGCAGCGGTGAAGGACCTGGTTGTGGTTTGTCTGCGTGGTTGGGGTCCGTTTGCGTCCCAACCGACACACACACGTCATCAACATGGCGATGGTAGCCACCAAAAAATTTTCTGTGCTGCGTGCCATCACACTAAAATACAGCCATGACGAGAACGAGATGTCTACGGTCGGGATCCTGTGCCCTTAAGAAGTCGTCAACCTTTTCTGACGATTTCGCCGATAACAACATCACTGGTGGAAAGAAAAGTTCAAACGTCGCTGCGAAGGCTGTCACCGCTTCGCCAGATGCGAAGAGGAGCACCGATGCCGGCCCAGGGACAGATCTCCGCAACGACTCCATCAGTGAGTTGAAATCGGTTATAGTCGCACTATCCGACCGTATTCAGTCTCTAGAACGATTTGTGACTGAACATATGCAGGAGATGGGCAGTGGGAAGGACGCTGCCAGTCTGCGTGTCGGTTGGGACGCAAACGGACCCCAACCACGCAGACAAACCACAACCAGGTCCTTCACCACTGCCCATCTCTTACGCGGAGGCAGCCAAACGGGTGACTACACCACCAGTCACCTCAACAACCCTGTCTGGATCTAGGCCTACTCCTTTGGCGTCAAGATCGTCAAAACAACGGAAAATCAAAAGATCTCCTGAAAGGCGGACCAACATCACGCGCCAGGAAAATGACGTCAAACCTGTGACGAAAATACCACCAAAAGAACAGACCGACGGAAAAGCTGCCTCTCGCGTCAAATCCAAGATCTCACAAAAAGAAAAAGTAAACTCTGCACTACCAACAGTTCTTCTTGTTCACGATACCGTATTAAATGGCGTATACGGTCACAGACTTGGTCGTTCATATGGTTTCAACGTTACAACAAATAAAATTTCTTCTGTGGACAAAATTAAGTTCCTCAAAGAATCGCCCACCAATCAATTTGATTGTTTTGTTCTACATTGTGGAATGTATGATCTGAAGGCCAACGATCCCCAAACAATTTGTAAGAAATTAGTGACAACCGTGGAGGAAATTGTGACCACACATCCTAAAAGTAAAATAGTCATTAGCAAGACAGCACCAGTGCGTGACAGGGACCTTCAAATAAAAATAGATCTTTTTAACGCCCTGCTTCACTCCGAACTTTACGGTCGCAACAACATCTCTTTCTTGGATCATGGAAATTTGAAATCAAAATTCCACTCTACTTTCAAAGACAATGTGCATCCCAATCGGCTCGGCTCATCTATCCTTGCCAAAAACATCGGCAGACATATCAACAGAGTCTTATGGGAGACACCGAAACATAAAACTCGTCATCATCAAAGTAAGAGATCTCGGAACAACCCATTCACCATCTACGACAAGGGCTACAACACATTCTACTGTTCAAGACCACCCCCTTCCGATGAGTCCCAGAGTCCATGGTGGAATGGTGCCATCTACTATCATAACTTTTACCATCCATTGAGAGATCTTGGTGACTGGTGAAACTGTATTTATGTTGTGTACGCACCAGCGTCAGGATGAACTTAGTAGCGACTTTCATATATTGATTTTTTCTGTCGCTTACAGGTTGTTCTTACTTTCGCCAAAACTATCAGCATCCTTGATTTCTTTTAAAATTTTATTTTTTGTTACTTCCTTTATATAGTTGTTTCCTACTGGTTTTTTTTTTGTGGGGTGTTAGTTATGCAAGTCAAAAAACGTTCTAAAACAGGTTTTTCTGTTCTTCAGTGGAACAGTCGCTCCATCAATATTAATCTTCTTCATCTCCAGCACTACTTATCCGAAAATAAGCATCATATTATCGCCTTACAGTCCATGAATGTGACGAAAAGTAAATTACCAAAGTTAGAGGACTATTACTATCCTCCTGTGACACACATTTGTGATCATAACTCTAAGACATATGCAGCTATATATATCCGTAAAGATGTGGACTACAAAATCATTCAGCCTCCTGTGCCAAAGGACACGGATGGTGTTTATTGTGTGGCTGTGAAAGTAAAAATTAACTATGTATCAACTTTAAATATCATGTCTGTATATTTTCCACGTGGCCCTGATGGAAACAACAGTGACTGGCTACGAACTTTAGAACATGCTGAGAAATGGTTGATCGCCGGAGATTTTAATGCCCATTCTCCATTCTGGGACAAAGACTGCCAATATGTGTCTAACAATTGTTTTGTTGAAAACATCGTTGACTCTGGCTTGGTATTATTAAATGACGGTCGAATAACTAGACTACCAGATAATCCTAAACATAAAGCTTCCGCCATTGACTTGACTTTATTATCTCCTGACCTTGTCATTAATTGTATATGGGATATTACATCCGACTCCCTTGGAAGTGATCATCTACCAATTGTCACAGTTATTGATGAATTATTTGCTAAAGCACCAGAACAAGATGACTGTATTCCTAGATATTTGTACAACCGTGCAAACTGGGTAAAATACCACACGATCTTAATGGGAAAAGATTGCACGTTCAACGAGAGCGACAGTGTTAATTATATGTATTCACACTTCACAAACACATTACATGAGGCAGCAAAAGATTCAATTCCAAAAAGGAAAAATGTAAACAAAGGTAATTTTGTTGGAAATAGCTGGTGGAATCAATTATGTGAAGAAGCTAAGAACGAAAAAAAGAAAATGTATAAAACCTACTTAAAAACTAAATCTCCAGAAGACCATTACAATATGAAAATGGCAAAGATTCATTCAAACAAGGTCATAGCCCAAGCCAAAAAGAGATATTGATCAGATTTCTGTTCTCAACAAATTTCCGGTCCTAAAGATCTTCCTAAAATTTGGAATAAGGTCAAAGAAATGAAAAATGGATTTCATTTACAACAGTTTCCTATTAAGATTAGAGACAATGAATTTCCTTCGTCATCTGAGAAAGCTGAAGAATTTGTACAGTTCTTTTCAAGAGCAAGTAATTCCAGTAGCTTGTCTCCACCAATTCAGGAGAAAAGACGGAAAATTGAGGAATCTGTAGAATACTCAGATCCTCCCCCCGATAGCCACATGTACATAAATTCAAAAATTACGTTACAAGAACTTAAAGATGCTCTTCTCTCTTTGAACAATAAAAAATCGGCTGTAGGTCTGGATGGCATTTCGTATACGCTTTTAAATCATTTACCAGAGAAATGGATTAAATATTTACACCATATCATACTAAAATGCTGGGAAAGTGGTCACATACCTGACATTTGGAAGAATTCAATTGTGATACCTGTACTGAAAGCTAATAAACCACGCTCTGATACAGGTAGTTACAGGCCTATCTCGCTTACATCCCATGTTTCGAAACTAATGGAAAAAATTACTCTGAATCGACTGACTTATTTTTGTGAGAAAAATAATATAATACCTATTAACCAGTCTGGATTTCGAAAAGGTAGATCGATGACAGACCATTTAGTTAAATTAACAACTCAAATAAAAACTCAGTTTGCGAGAAGGAAAAATGTCTTAGCTACCTTTTTTGATCTTAAAAAAGCGTATGATCAAGTCTGGCATGCAAGACTTTTGTTGAAATTGAAACATATTGGTCTCAAAGGTAATATTTATTATTTCATCAAAGCATTTATAAGTAATCGAAGTATAGTCGCTAAAATAAGTAATACATACTCTGAAAAACGACCTGTAAACATGGGAATTCCACAGGGTTCCATAATATCTCCTCTTTTATTTAATATTTTGATCAATGACCTGCCATCACAAGTCTCAAACAATGTGAACTTAGCTCAGTACGCTGATGATATAGCGCTCTGGATGAACGTTTCGTTGAAAAGGAAGACTTCCTTAAGAGAAATAACCTATATTAAAAAGATCTATCAACGTGAAATTGATCACATTTCCACTTACTTGAAAGTTAACGGACTGGAAATATCCAATGAAAAGACACATATGATTCTTTTTAATAATGGTTTCAGTCCTAAAGAGTTACCACTGTTCAAAATTGATAATGAGGAACTGAAATATACCACTCAGGTGAAATTTCTGGGAGTTCACTTGACTTCTAGTTTACAATGGAAAGTACATATTGATGCCTTGTTATACAAAGCCGTGAAAAGCTTTAATTTAATAAAAATAATTAGTAAACAGTCATGGGGGCAGGACACTAAAACGTTATTACATCTTGTTACAGCTTTAGTCAGATCAAAGTTGGCTTATGGCCAAGAGGTCTATTTTTCAGTTCCAAAATGTTATTTGAAAAAACTTCAAAGCTTAGATAGTAAAGCTGTTAAATGTGCTCTTGGGGTACCGGTGTATACAAAAACACAAGAAGTATATAAAATAGCCGGCATCCTTCCTTTGGAAGACTGGAGGAAGTTATCAGCTGCTAAATATATAGTTAGAGCAAATGCAGTAGCTAACTATGTTGACACGGATCTTAAAATTCGGTCTGACATCCATTTCCCCAAGACAGCAAGAACAATAAAGGCACAAGAAACAATATCCAGTTACACAAATGAGCTCTTCGAAATTTGCAGAGTAGTTCCCAAAAAAGTTTCACATAAACTGATATGTTGTCCTCTACCCCCCTGGGAATTGTCCACTGCTACTTTTGATATCAACTACATTGAAACTGACTTGAGAAAAGATATTAATCCGCACCTGTTGGCAATTGATGTTCTGTCTCATCTGCATGAAAAATATTCACATCACTTGAAAATATTTACTGATGGCTCTGTTCTAGATGATGGTGCAGCAGGCGCTGGTTTTATAATTCCAAATTTAAAAGTGGAAAAGGTTTACTCTTTAGAACAGGGAAACTCAATCTTCACGTCTGAATTAGTCGCCATCCTAATGGCTCTGAAATATATAGTAGATCTACCCATAGCTATATTCAGTATCTTATTATGTGTAGATTCGAAATCTGCATTACAATCCCTGACGAGCTGCAAATGTAAAGTAAATAGTACGTTGATATTTGAGATAAACTTTTTAATTCATTGTTTAATAACAAATAATACTCACGTTACTTTTTGTTGGATTCCATCACACTGTGGTATAATAGATAATGATCGAGTCGATAGAATCGCTAAAAGTGCAGCAATGAATAGGGCAGGCAGTACTAAACTTGATTTACGACTCTCTGAACATGAAATGAATGCTATATTAGAAAAGAAAGTAAAAGCGCAATGTCACTATCGACCCTTCATCGTAAATTACCAGGGTTTTACAAGACTAGAAATAACTTTAGCTTACAGATTATATCTGGACTCACTTCGGATTAAGTTCAATAATACCATCAAATGTGTCTGTAATGAGTCTATAACAGTTAAAAACCTTTTGTGTTGTCAGCGAATGCGACCTTATTTCACTGTATCATTTTCAAAATTGAAACAGAAACACACTGATTTCACTTTGTATTTACACTTTGCTAGGCATTTACTGCACAGTCCTGTAGGTCGTTTCCTTTGATTAAGACCGATTGTTTTTATACCTGTAACTCCCACCTACCTCTGTTTGTTTGCTTGTTAGTTTTATCATTACTCCTTGACTGTTACAATGTTTTTATTCGGTAAGATTATCCTTTTCTACCCCTCTACCCCACCAGATAATCACAGATGGTTTGTCATAACCCAGCACGGGATACGCTCGTTGCATGCGCATGCGTATACGTGCACACACACACACACACACACACACACACACACACACACACACACACACACACACACACACACACACACACACACACACACACATACACACACACACACGGTTACATACACACATACAGCCCTGAGCAATCTGTTCAAGCTTAATCGTTCTAATGTTATGATTGCTTTTCTATTGTCCTATAAAAAATGTTTTTAATGTTAATTAATATGTTAAACTGTCTTTATGATTTCGTAGAATCTTCCACCCCATAGACACTTTTTTTTTTTTTTTTTTTCCGTCTAAAAGCACATATGTGAACAGACGTTAAAAGAAATAACGAACACGTGCGCGCGCGCGCGCGCACAAACACACACACACACACTTCTCCCTCTCTCTCACACACATACACACAAAACACACACACACACTCTCTTCCCTCTCTCTCGCACACACACACACAAACACACACACACACACACAAACACACACGCACACCACACACACACCACACACACACACACACACACACACACACACTACACACACACACACACACACACACACACACACACACACACACACACACACACACCACACACACACACACACACAACACACACACACACACACACCACACGTACACACACACACACACACACGTACACACACACCACACACACACACACACACACAACAAACACACACACGTACACACACACACACACACACAAACACACACACACACACGCACAAGATAAGACAGACACCCAGACACATGGGTAAGAGTGGGAACCAGCAACTGACCACAGTATTTCTCTCTGTAGACTTGACCAAGGGAACAGTTGGTGTCGATGCTGATAGTGACAGTGTCCATGTTAGGGGTGATAGTCCTGTTGTCGCTGGTGGTGACGGTGAAGATGCTTTCTGTGTCATTCATCGCTAACTGTTTCACTGACTCTTCTGCCAAGCCCACAAGATACTCGTAATTCCCCACTGTGTTATCTACACAAACACACAGCAAACACACGTGGCGATTTTTTTATGGTTCATTTAATATCTTAACTTCATTGACAAATTTTACAGGATTTTTGTACGAACGAGTTTCTTCACAGCATCAAACTTACTTCTTCAATTCTATTCGAAACGGTTTATAAATAATAGATGTAAATACTGTATCCGACGTGTTTTTCTTTTTTTTTTTTTTTTTTTTTTTACATCAGCAATCCAAATACCGATCCATGTATATTTTGGTCTTACGAATCTAAAATAATTGAAATATACGTACTGTATCGTTTTTTGTTATTGTTTTTGTTTTGTTTTTCACATGAGCAATCCAAATACCGAACCATGTTTACTTGGGTCTTACGAATCTGGAATAACTGAGATATGAATACTATATCAGGCTATTTCTTATTGTTTTTGTTTATAACATCAGCAATCAAAATACCGAAACATGTTTATTTACGGATCTAGAATAACTGAGATATAAATACTATATCAGGCTCTTTTTTTAACATAAGCAATCCAAATACCGAACCATGTTTATTTGGACTTTACGATTCTAGAATTATGCATTCAACCAGATACTTGATCTGGTTACTTTCCTTTATTCCTCCTCTGCTTGTACCGTGAGCTGTCGCATAAAGATGAAGCTGTCAGTCTGAAGAAAGGCGGGAAGTTTGGCGCAACATGACGTAGTAGATGTGGGATGTGTCAGATTCTCCTTCTACCCAGTGCTAGTGTTCTTCTGGTTTTGAAGGTCCGACATCTGGTGTTTAAGGTTCGAAGGACTGGTTGGTTGACTGTCATACTGACCATGTAGCCAGACCACTTGATCTGCTGCTCTGTGATGCAATGGTTGCCAGGTAATGTTCTAACCAACATTCGAATCTGTTGGTTTCTAAGTCCTGGTCTTGCCTACTGCTCTTATTTCAAAATCCAGGTCTGGAACCGGTATATCCCAATGGGTTCAAAGACTGATCCTGTGAGGTCTGGCTTTTGTTCCAAAAAGGTTACTCAAAGATTGTTCTAACAAGCCTGGCTTTTTTTCTCAGAATGTTACTCAAAGATTGTTCTGAGATGTCTGGCTTTTGTTCTCAGAATATTACTCAAAGATTGTACTGAGAAGTCTGGCTTTTGTTCCCAGAATGTGACTCAAAGATTGTTCTGACAAGCCTGGCTTTTTTCCGACAGGGATACTCAAAGATTGTACTGATAAGTCTGGCTCTTGTTCCCAGAATGTTACTCAAAGATTGTTCTGAGAAGTCTGGCTTCTGTTCCCAGAATGTTACTCAAAGATTGTTCTAA
The DNA here is from genome assembly GCA_030674185.1 of Monoplex corrugatus. NCBI lineage: Eukaryota > Metazoa > Mollusca > Gastropoda > Littorinimorpha > Ranellidae > Monoplex > Monoplex corrugatus. Next base: position 22,083 of record JAPXFY010002622.1, read on the forward strand.
CAAGCCTGGCTTTTGTTCCCAGAATGTTACTCAAATATTGTTCTGAGAAGTCTGGCGTTTGTTCCCAGAATGTTACTCAAAGATTTGTTCTGAGAAGTCTGGTTTTTGTTCTCAGAGGGTTACTCAAAGATTGTACTGAGAAAGCTGGCTTTCGTTCCCAGAATGTTACTCAAAACTTGTTCTGAGAAGTCTGGCTTTTGTTCCCAGAATGTTACTCAAAGAAGTCTGGTTTTTGTTCTCAGAGGGTTACTCAAAGATTGTAATGAGAAAGCTGGCTTTCGTTCCCAGAATGTTACTCAAAACTTGTTCTGAGAAGTCTGACTTTTGTTCTCACAGGGTTAATCAAAATTTTACTGAGAAATGAGGCTCTTATTCCTAAGAGGATTCGTCAAAGGTTCTATTGAAAAGCCTGACTTTT
>JAPXFY010002622.1:25000-26093 GCA_030674185.1 Monoplex corrugatus
GAGACAGACAGACAGACAGACAGACAGACAGACAGACAGAGAAATGTGTGTATGCGTGCATGCATTACGTGTGATAGTGCGTTTGTGTTTTCGTGCCTGCATGCTTGTGTTTGTGCGTACGTACGTGCGTTCGTTCATTCGTTCTTTGATTTAACGTCTTTTCCCTATAAGTGATATTAGACGGGGGGAGGGGGGAATTAAAAAAATGAACAAAATAAAATGTAGAACGGTAGTCGGATGGGTTGGATCGGGGCAGAGGGAAGACAGAGGAAAAAGATATTAGTAGGTGGGAGAACAGTAAAATGGAACGAGAACTTAACACTAACAATTAACTTCAACAACGTGAAGGGAAATTGTAACACTAAAACACAAACCGAATAAAGTTAAAGTCATGCATTAACAGGACTGTGAACTAATGATTCTGAAATTCTAACTAACAAAGATTAAACTGATGTAATTTTTTGGAAATGATTTTCAGATTACTTTTCTTGAGTAAACATTTTCGGTAAAAAAGAACGTAGCATTTTGCAGTAGAATAAACAGTGAAACAGTGTGAATTGTTTGCCGCAAATACACTTGACATTTTTACAATATTTTGTTTTCAATGCGTTCAGCTGAATACGAAAACAAACAAATAACAAACGCCCCAAATGATACCTGGAAGAATACTGCAATTTTTTACATACATTTTTAACGGTAATTTTATCTTTTTTTTGTGACACAAACTGTTCATTTGAATGTTCATGAAATCGATCCATGAGGGTTTATTTCGAGCAAGTTGCAAGCTTCTTTTACCGAGGTATAACATGTAATTTCTAAGCATTATCAGAATTCTGGGCGCCTTGCTTAGCTGCTCTGTCAACTACTTCGTTGCCGTGAAGACCCGTTTAGAAGGGACCCAGAATAAACTGGGTATCTGTACCTTTGACCCTTTAAAAGAAGTATAAAAATGATTTGTCTCAGTAATTAAATCAGGGCTTGTGTCGGGAAACAAAAGACCCTAAGGCATATAATACAGATTTTGAGTCCCAAAAAAGAGAACGACATGGGGTTTTAAGGGTTTAAATAGATAATGCAATGCTTGATTAATAGC
>JAPXFY010002623.1:12500-15000 GCA_030674185.1 Monoplex corrugatus
ATAATCAATATTTTGAATGAAGATAAAAACAGAAAAATTCTAATCCATATACAGGAAAAACATTACAACTTCAGTATTACAGCATTAATACCTTGACAATCAAAATTCCTCACAAATTATGAACTATTCGCATATCATACATCACAATTTACATACAAACAAAGATTTGAAAAAGTTTCTTAAAGTATTTCAATCTCTTTCCCACTCAATTTCTCCCCTATCCCTTCCTCAGCTGTACACATACAGTGATACACACACATGCTCACTCAAGCACACACACACACACACACACACACACACACACACACACACACACACACACACACACACACACACACACACACACACACACATACACACATGCACGCACACACACACCTTGCTCTATAGGCCCTTATACAAAATACTGTTATACAGGCAGGAGAGATTAGTCTGATGACAGACTTGCAAACTAAGGCTCTTCAGGTTAGATTCATCCATCCACCCATATAAAAATACACAGACAGATAGACACATACATACATACATACATACATACATACATTCATACATACATACATACATACATACATACATACATACATAAGTAGACAGACAGAGAGACTGACATGTACTTATGCACAGAACAACAGACAGAAACAGACAGACAGATCAAAAGGCAAATCAAAAAAAAAAAAGAAAGAAAAAAAAGAAAAAGAAAAAGGAGAAAAAGGCAGAGAAGAGAGAGAGAGAGAGAGAGAGAGAGAGAGAGAGAGACGAGAGAGAGGGGAGGCAGCCAGGGAGAGAGGGACAGAGAGAAAGAAAGAAAGAAACAGACAGACAGACAGACACAGGGATTAAGGGGTAGAGAGAGAAAGTCACTAAAATCATAAAGAATATTCGAGGGAATGTAAACATTCAAAAACAACAACAACAACGACAACGAAGACGACAAAATGAAAAGAAGAAGAAAAAGAAGAAAGGGGGATGGTGAATCACAAAGATCTGTAAAGGGAAAGGATGGATAAAAACCCAGGTGGGCAGTGAAGGGGCGGAGGTGAGGGTGGAGGACGGGATGGAGCAGGACATGGTTAAAAGGAGAAAAGTAAAAAAAAAAAAAAACCCTCTCTTCCAAACTTTCTTGTTCAGCTAAACGAGCTATAAACAGATCGCTTGGTATCTATACAATAAAAGCTCGATGAAAGCTTTGGCCTTTAACTTCCACCTGCTGCACATTGTAATAAGAACACAGAGATCTAGTTTATCAAACACAGCACTGTTTTAGCCGCAGACATCAGTTATCAAAGACGTGGCATGCTGCTGTTCCGGGATAATGACCGTTTTTGTCTTTTCACACTTTTTCAAATTCAATTTTTGACAAAGACTACTTACAACCATATGGACTAACACATGACAGTAACAGCATAGCATAGCCGCTATCACGACATACAGTATTACATTTCACATACCTGCCAAAGAACTACAAATTTATGACAAAACATACATTTGACTAAGGCATAAGTAGCAGCCACACAGCAAAAAGCGTAGGTGACATCCATAAAGGCTGAACACACGAGAAGCATACGCGCGGGCAAGTAACTCTAAAACTTCGGACTTTTTATTCTTTCCTATGCATTTTGGCTGAGGACGGGAGAGAGTGGGAGACCTACTTGCAGCGACAAGGGACAGATTCGTATGGAGCGCCACGATCGCCAACGCCATGCCACAGGGCACATGATGATGATAATGATGATTCTCATCATCAGTATATTACTGACAAATTGGAATTGTATCAACTTTCAGCAGTGATTGATGATAGGTATGGCAGCCATTCCTTTTTAAGACTAGCTTGTAGAAAAGACATGGAAAATAACAGAAAATGGCACAACTTTGAGACAGGGTGATACGTTTAAATATCTGGGAACGGTCATCTCAATAGACGGTAGAAGCACATCAGAAATAGCCAGCAGAATGAGCCAAGCCAAAACAGCATTCAAGAAGATGAAAAGCGTTCTTACCAACAAATGCCTATCAATTAACAGCATGAAGAGAGTTTGTGAATGTTCCAATCGATACTGTTGTACGGTTGTGAAGCGTGTTCAGTCAACACGTAAAGTCAGAACAAAATTGAGGTAACTGAAATGCAGTTTCTAAGAAGAATGCTGAGAGTTCCATGAACAGCAAAGAAAACAAACGAGACAGGCTTGAAGGAGGCAGACACAAAGATGTTCACTAATAAATAAGATAAGGAAAAGACAAGCAGCATTTATAGGGCATTTTATGAGGAAAGGGGAATTAGAGCACCTGGTCACAACAGGAAAGCTAGAAGGAAAGATAACACCAGGTAGACCTAAGGAGAAAATATTGGACGGACTTGCTGGGTGGCTGAGGACAGAGAGGGTGAAGGATGTACTTGCAACCACAGGGGATAGATTCGTGTGGAGGGCTATGACTGCCAATGCCATGCGGCACGGCACATGATGTTGATGATGATGATGATTATGACGATGATGACAAGAGA